>JAYXIM010015744.1:0-94176 GCA_037575425.1 Anastrepha fraterculus | reverse complement strand
GCAACAACGAATTACTTCTCAAAGATTATGCAAGGTACCTCGGAGTAATATTGGACAGCAAATTGCTGTGGAAGCACAACGTTGAGGAGAGGGTGAAAAAGGCCAGTAATGCGTTGTACGCATGTAAAATAATGCTGGGCGTTACTTGGGGTCTATCACCCTCCCTGATGCATTGGTGCTACACTGCGACAAAAAAACTGACATACTTAATGCCGCTGGAAAGGATTCAACGCCTCGCTGCTCTGTGCATAACAGGAGCGATGAAGACCACTCCAACGGCGGCGCTGGAAATGATACTCAGCATGCCACCTATTGACCTCATGGCAGAAAACCTGGCAGCGAAATCCGCGAGGAGGCTAATGGCTGCGGGGGTATTCATCTGCAGAACCTTCGGTCACAGCTCAATAGGAAAGTGGAGCTCAGGTGGCACAGACTACATGACTCCGTACTTTAATTGGGAGAGAAAGTTCCGCACTACAATTGAAGAGGAGGGATTTCACAAAGGCATGAAGCCTGGCCATAGAACCTTTCACATCTATACAGACGGCTCGAAAACTCCAGACGGAGTGGGAGCGGGTATCTACTGCTCAAAACTAGGAATAAGGCAGTCTATCAAGCTGCCAGACCACAGCAGTATTTTCCAAGCGGAAGTTTTTGCTGTGGGGAAGGCCGCGGAGCTAGCCTACACTAGAACAAGAAAGAACTCAACAATTAATATATACGTGGATAGTCAAGCAGCAATAAGAGCAATAAGCTCATATTGTATTAAGTCCAAAAATGTTCGACGGAGCAGGGAGGCCATAGAAAGGCTAGCCGGAAACAGTAGGCTGCATATCTACTGGGTACCTGGTCACAAAGGCATTATAGGGAACGAAATAGTAGATGAGATAGCAAAAAGTGCTGTGAGACTACCATTTGAACAAGAGAACGACATACCGAGACCGCTAAACACAATATACAATGAAATCGACGACCACATGAAAAGGCAAGTGAAAGCTAGGTGGACTAACCTGACCACATGCAAAACAGCAAAATTCATGTGTAGAACTAACGACAAAAAACTCACTCAATTCGTACTTACGCTCTCGCGAAAGGAATGCAGAACTATCATAGGTATGCTAACAGGTCACAATCTATTGGCTGCACATGCGTACAAGATAGGGATTGCTAACACGGACAAATGCAGAAAATGCAGAAAGGATGTTGAGGAGACTTTAGAACACCTTCTGTGCGTTTGTCCGGCATTATCAAAAACGCGACTAAGATGCCTGGGAGCCCCACTGTTTGAGGGTCTGGAAGACGTCTCAAAAGCGGAGCTCCCAGCCCTACTTAGCTTCGCCAAAAGCGCTGACATCCTACATGATGTCTACTTTAGGTATTCATAAAGGTCGGTCTCCATCTGGTATCGCTAGGGACCAAAAGGTCTATGCGTGGCTTATTGCCAACCAGGCTAACCTAACCTAACCTAATACTAGCGGACCCTCACCCGCTTCGCTGGGTGAAAGAAAAATATAAATGAAAAGTGTTCTTTGTTTTTTTCTTGTTTCATCATTTAATTCATGCTCGGCCATTATTTTGTGACTTATTTATTTTTGTGACTTACTCTAATGATTGTAAGCTAACAACTTATTCTAAAGCCTTCTGATACACAAAATTTTTGGTTTTATTTTCATGCGGTGTATAAATATAAAGTAACGATGGTTTCCCTACTCGAGAACATCCTACATACAGTTGCCCATGTCCAAAGCATGGATAAGTTAGGTCAATTCCACATAATTCAAGTGTTTGACCTGGAGACTTATTGATTGTAATAGCAAAAGCAAGGCGAATGGGAAATTGAAGTCGCTTAAAATCAAAAGCAAATCTGTTGAAATCATTGGAATGCGCGGAATCAAAACATCTTCACCTTTAAATTTGCCTTTCAAAATTGTGGCTTCAATTACATTGTTCGTTGTCCGTTTCACTGCTAATCTTGTCCCATTGCATAGTTTCGGCTGATTGATATTTCGCAACATAATGATCACTGCGCCGACTTTCAATTGCAAACGATGTGGTGGCAAGCCAGGCAAATTAAGTGAATTCAAAAATTCAATTGGATAATTCACTACATCGTCGGGATTAGTGATTGAATCAATTGATTTATAGGTGACAAGTTAACCTGGAATTTGAGTCAAAATACTGGTATTGATTTCATTGATATCGACATTTTTGGCAGCTAATACAGTTCTCTCGCTTAGCCAATCTTGATTTCGATAGTTTTGTGCAACAGTTGGGAATACATTTTGCACTAATTGTACTCTTGATTCTGTTATGGTACAAAAATTAGTTGGAAGTGTGATCATGCCTGTATTCTTATCAATTGGCTTTCGTCCATTTCCAATTTGCAACAAATGTTCGGAAAATTCAACAGCTGTTGGATCATTCTGTAACTGCACACGAACGTTAGTAGTTTATGCGGGTTTTTGAAGATATCTCCACAGATTAGAAGATTTAAGGCACGCTCTCAATTCATCAGCTGTGTTTGATTGGTGCATCTAAGAAGAATATTCCTCCTCTTTCATTTGCAACATTGTCTATAATTGTGTCATATGCCTGCCTTTGTTCTGTGTTTAATTTTGGTAGCTTTGTTGTTACAAATGAGTTCAGATCATTTCGATCATATTCTTTTTCACGTCTTAATTCTGCATTGTATGCATCATGCATCGACGATTTGGTGCGATCATACCTAACTCACTCAGAGTTTTATTTGCAATCATCAGGCAAAAGTCTTCGATTTTAATTAATGCCGCATTATATAATTCATCTGTATAATTCAAATTTGGATTTGCAGTAATGCGACGTACTTGATGTGGGATATCTTCTATCATGTATTCTTGGTAAGTACTCCACAATTCATTTGGATTTGCTGGGAAACATGTAGCAATAATGATGGCAAATAGTGTTCTTATTTGGTGTGGAGAACTTGTTGCACATGCATCCATAAGAGTTGCATCCCACTCATTATCATTTGCAAGCAAATTCAACTCTTTGCATGCTTGCTGATAAGTACAACAAAGATGCCCATTAACTCGTTTCAAACTTTCGAATGATCTTGGGCCGGGAATATCAACTAAGAGTAAACGTAAATAGAAACATTCCACTTTACTTGGATGCACAGTGTAAAGTCGTCCGATTGCATCACCCAAATGAACACCTGGATATCCATCTACAGGTATTCCTCGTTGCCTTCGTACCCAGGACCTTGATGATGCATTCCAAGTATAATATTTAGGAACATTTGAATACAGCAATGTTCTTGCAAATGAATCTTGAAAAATGCAGTAAGTGTTGTTGCTGGTGGTCGTTCGGCCATTTTTTGAGCAGTATTTTCTGTGAAATAAACACTTTGTTCATTTTCTAAATGGACTGACAAATGAATAACAGCTGGATGGCGATCATGAATCGGAAATGATAATATTCTCCAAACTGCTTCGTTGCTACTAATGTATCTTCCCATTTGGTAATTAGTAACTTCATCATTTCGATTTAAAACTCCAAATACTGCCATGTCACTTCCTTTATTGATATATTTGCATATGTATTTGATGGATTTTACGGAGTTACAATATTCAACATTTATATGTGCGTTAAATGTTTTCGATAATAATTTGGAATACGGAACTATCCAACGGTTATCGATCTCCACATCTTGATTATTTATTTTCACAGTGACTGTTTTTCCATTATCTTCTGGTGATCTTCTACGGTACAATGGATATCCATCATTTCCAGTCATTGTTTCAGCAATTTATTGCGTTGGGTAGTTTTTTGAACATTTACCATCAACCATACATGTAGAATTTTGATTTAACGTACCACACGGTCCATGAATCATGTTTTTGGTTACAGTAGTATGTAATTCTGGATCTTCATTTATATCTGGAATTTCAGCACATATAATATGATCAATTGGAGGATGGTTCCATGTGTAGAAGTCCACGCAAGTGGGGAAAGTTACTGATCGCCATTCACTTGGGAATGGCCAGGACGATTCTTCTGCATATGGTTCAAGCAGCTCACAACGGCCGGGATTAGCCCACGTATCCTCTGGGTAGCTTCCGAACACCCGTTCGGGAGTGAGCTAACGTGAGAAGGCGAAACATTCCAGGATAGCTGGTTGTGCGTTGGGTTTGGGACCCGCCACTGAAAAATCCCCCCCAATGAAAAGTTTGAAAAAGCCTCGGATGAGACCTCCCTATACTGATGACGACCCCTGCAAACGAACTAAGGACTATGATTTGAGGGCATGCACCTGGAATGTCCAGTCCCTTAATGGGTAAGGTGCCTCTGCCCGGCTGGTTGATGTCCTCGCGAGAGTAAAGGCTGACATCACTGCCATCCAAGAGATGCGATGGACGGGGCAAGGAAAGAAAACCATAGGACCTTGCGACGTCTACTACGGCTGCCATGTAAAGGAGCGCAAATTCGGTGTCGGATTTGTTGTGGGAGAGAGACTTCGTCGCCAAGTACTGTCGTTCACTCCGGTGGACGAGCGTCTCGCAACAATCCGCATCAAAGCCCGTTTTTTTAACATATCGCTAATTTGCGCCCACTCCCCGACGGAAGAGAAGGACGATGCGACCAAAGATTCTTTCTATGAGCGCCTGGAACGCTCCTATGAGCGCTGCCCCCGCCACGACATAAAAATCGTGCTTGGCGACTTTAACGCCAGGGTGGGCAAGGAGGGAATTTTTGGTCCCACAGTCGGAAAATTCAGCCTGCACAACGAAACATGCGGTAACGGACAGAGGCTGATCGACTTCGCCGGGGCCTGAAACATGGTAGTCTGCAGCACCAGATTCCAGCATAAGAAGATACACCAAGCCACCTGGCTGTCTCCTGATCGAAAAACACGAAACCACATCGATCATGTTGTGATAGATGGAAGACACGCTTCTAGTGTATTAGATGTACGTACGATCCGAGGACCCAACATCGACTCGGATCACTACCTTGTTGCAGCCAAACTGCGCACACGCCTCTGTGCAGCAAAAAACGTGCATCTACCTACGCAAAGAATGTTCGTCATCGAAAAGCTGCAATCACAACAGACAGCCAGAAGATTCGCCACTCGACTCTCACTCCTGCTCTCAGAGCCCGAAGAAACAATTGGTACGACGAGGAATGTCATGCTGTCGCAGAAAGAAAGGAGCCACGCTGCGATCGGGCGCAACGCGAGCCATGTGGGACCGCTACAGAGAGCTGAAAAAGGAAGAGAGACGTATTATCCGAAAGAAGAAACGAGAGGCCGAAATACGTGAGTGCGAAGAGCTTGAGATGCTGGCCAACAGGAACAACGCCCGAAAATTCTACCAGAAAGTTCGGCGGCTTACAGAAGGTTTTAAGACCGGGGCGTTTTCCTGCAAGAACAAAGACGGCGAACTTCTCGAACCTATTAAACAGTGACAGCTGCGCATGTCACCGAGAAAGTGAAGATCCCGATACCCCAATCGCCGTCAGAATTGGGAAGGACCTCTCCGAGCCGTTTGATACCAAATGAGGTTTCAGACAGGGTGACTCGCTGTCGTGTGACTTCTTTAACCTGATGTTGGAGAGAATCGTACGAGAACTTAATCGCTCAGGCACAATATTTTATAAGAGCGTACAATTGTTGGCGTATGCCGATGATATTGACATCATCGGCCTTAACAACCGCGCTGTTAGTTCTGCCTTCTCCAAACTGGATAAAGAGGCAAAGCGAATGGGTCTGGTGGTGAACGAGGACAAAACGAAGTACCTCCTGTCTTCAAACAAACAGTCGGCGCACTCGCGTATCGGCACCCACGTCACTGTAGACAGTTATAATTTCGAGGTTGTAAAAGACTTCGTTTATTTAGGAACCAGCATTAACACCGATAACAATGTCAGCCTTGAAATCCAACGTAGAATCTCTCTTGCCAACAAGTGCTACTTTGGACTAAGTAGGCAACTGAGCAGTAAAGTCCTCTCTCGACGAACAAAACTAACACTCTACAAGACTCTGATCATGCCCGTCCTAACGTATGGCGCAGAAGCTTGGACGATGACAACATCCGATGAAGCGACGCTTGGAGTGTTCGAGAGAAAGATTCTGCGTAAGATTTTTGGACCTTTGCACGTTGGCAATGGCGAATATCGCAGACGATGGAACGATGAGCTGTATGAGCTTTACGACGACATAGACATAGCGCAGCGAATAAAGATCCAGCGGCTACGTTGGCTGGTCCATGTCGTCCGAATGGATACAAACGCTCCGGCTTTGAAAGTATTCGATGCGGTACCAGCTGGTGGTAGCAGAGGAAGTGGGCGGCCTCCTCTGCGTTGGAAAGATCAGGTGGAGAAGGACTTGGCTTCACTTGGTGTGTCCAATTGGCGCCGGTTAGCACGAGAAAGAAACGACTGGCGCGCTTTGTTAAGCTCGGCCAAAATCGCGTAAGCGGTTATAGCGCCAATTAAGAAGAAGAATATGATCAATTTTATCTGTGGTTAGTTTTTGTTTTCACCAAATCAAAATATGCGCATGACTCTTTTTTGCCATTCCACAGAATACAATAAAACTTTGCACAAAAACATTGTGTGTGTGTAATAAATCTTGTAACTCTCTCATAATGACTCTGTTTATATTTCAGGAAAATGCACACCGTGCTTCAAGTTCATTATCATTCTCATTAATGAAATAAATTTGCAAAAATGTTGACTCTTGATCGGGTAGTGGTAGTAATGAACCTATTAAGTGATATGCTTGCCCTTGAATCTGAAAAAAGCCATAATTTTTGTCCATAAAATTTAATGATTTCTTAGATGTGTCAACGAATGTTGTTGAACGTTGAAGTTTATGTATTACCTTGAACGTTGGCATGAAGTTATCGGTTATAATTTTTTCAGCACCAAAAGATGTCATTTGAAAACATTAATTATATGTGGAAATTTTTTCAAGAAAATGTTTGGAATCGGGTGTTGTTCCCGATAATAATGTAGCTAATGGTTCGAGCGGATATTGTATGTCTGGTCAACGAACTTTTCCTGCAGCGCAACACATGCCTGGTGTTTCAGTTTTGAATTTCAATGCTTGACAAAATCCGCACATTTTATCCATACTTGCAATGACAACGTATTTGTGAGATGAATAATGAAGTTGTGGATTATATTGAAATGCTGCACCATTCAAATTTACAGAATTGATATTTATTGGCCGATTTTGAGAACGTGACCTAGTACGATCTCTTTGTTGACTTAATCTATCAGCATGATTTTCCTCACTTTCTTTTTGTCTGTGATTTTGCACATTTCTATTGTGACGTGTATTACGTCCGATGTTAGCATATCTTCTACCTCTTGGCATTTCTTTTACCGAATCAAAGAGGTCTTCTTTATGTCACTCTGAGCTCTTGATCGCTACTTTTCTTGTTTTTAAACTGGAATTCAAATTAACATACTGTTAGCGCCATCTTTTAAAAATATAATTGAACTGTGAGCACTCGTTGAAATGAAAATTACACAGAACAGAAATCTGAAATGATAAGCAAAAATTATGTTTTTGAAATTTTTCTTGAAAATATCTACGGAAAGTGTGAAAACAATCTCTTTTCTTAAATATTTTAAGCAAAAACTTCTAAAATATTAATGATTTTTGCCGATTTCTGTTGTGTGTATATTTCACACGATTTATTCACTGTTTCACTTGTTATCAATCATTTGCAAAATGAATATATATTTTGTAAATTTTTCATGAAAATATCGTTGGAAAATGTGAAAACAATCTCTTCTCTTAAATATTTCTGACGCACTTTTTTTATCTCTTTGGTTGATGCCTGGAAACTGCTTCACTTGAACACTTTACCAAATAAAACACTTTCTTGTTAGTTTTAACACTTACTTTCAGTATGCACTATTACTGATAACCTTTGGTAATCTTCTAAGAAAACGGCCTTGCTTAAGTACTTTTTTAGCGACGACCTTTTCAGGGTCGTTGAGCTAATGGTTTTGCTTCGGTTATCCCGAAGTGTGGATGTAAAGAAGAAGTATTTAAGCAAAGTGTTAAGTTAGTCACAGCAGCATTGTGTTACGATTAATTATTGCAGGCGGTCAGCTACAGCTGTGCCTGCTAATTTGTATGTTTCTATTCTATGCGAATGCAGGCGTGCAGCCACTGCTGTATGAATATATGTATGTATGATTGCATTCCATTGAAATGTATGAAATGGAATGAAAATTTAGGCATAAATACTGCTGCGTTAACTTGTACATATAATATGTGAGTAAAATGTACGCTCCATGCAACCGTTTACAATAACAACCACACGCGTAAAAAGAACGCTGCCTCGTGTATACTGTGTGTTGACGAAGAAGCAAAGGAGATTTTAACCAAACATAGTTACAAACCTTCTCCACATGTGTCTCTTCAATGTGGCAAAGTTTGGTTAAGATCGGTTGAGCCATTATCCGTAAATTTCATCACAACGCGAAAAACGGCTGAATTTTTATATATATAGATTGAGAAAAAAATAAATATTTACAATAATTTAACGGCAATGGCATGAGCCGTCTGTCGATTTATTTTTCGTACAAAAGAGTTATTCGGTTTACGGTTTTTAAAACCAGTTAAACTCTTTTATTAAGGAATCTCTGTATCTAGAGGCATATTTAATGAAACGCAAAAGTTTATCCCAATGATCATTTTCCCCATTGAGAATCTCAATCAATTGTGAATTATTTAAGGTAAATTTTCCGAAAAAGGTTTTCTGTATTCTCTTAATATTGGGAAGTACGCCAGGAAATGTGCTATGCTTTCTAGCTCGCCTAAATTACACATTGAGCAAGTTTTATTTTGTGTGTCAAATCTGTTGTTATTTAAAATTACCATGTCTTTTCTAGCCCTCATTATCCACATGCTTGATTCTATATCATATTTTTTTTAATAAACCAGACCTTTGGACCCATCTAATCTACTAGTACTTAAGGCTTTTGTATGTACATATTCATAATAACCTGGTTGTGGTTTGTTAAAAGCAATTTTGCATCTTCTATCCAGCTTTCTGATTGTATATTATCTATTCGCCAAATGATATCGTATTTACTAAACAATTTCTTTAGATCTCTAATCCAGAAGACTTCTTTCTTTATAAACATTTTGGACAGATAATGTGGCAGCCGATCTTCTGAGTATATAAACAAAATTTCGTGCATATACTTAAGGAACAGTTCTAAAGCGAGCAAATGATTTTCTTGCATGCCGGTTTCCAAAAATATTACATACTAGCAACCCGCCCAGCTTCGCACGGGTATAAAATATATACCCTATGTCACTCACTGAAAAAATTATTAAAATCGATCCAGTAGTTGTGGCTTATTCATTACTGCCCGTGGCCCGCACGCGTTAAATTTGGAGTAAAACAATTCCCCTTTTTTTATAGCATGAAGATTTCCTGCTATCTTTGGGATATCTAAATTCATACCCTACATTTTTGCATATTAACTTTTTGCATTTTTACATATGTGTTTATTTTATTTTTACAATAATTACTATATTACAGAATGTCTTTATATACAACGTTCATAGCCTTCTTGTCATTAGACAATACAAACAGGTTTTCTCTAGAGGTTACTCTTGAAAGAGCGACATACAGTTGGCCATGTGAAAAACAGTCAACACTCAAATCTAAGCCTGCAACGTTGAAGGTTTGACCCTGAGATTTATTAATGGTCATTGCAAAAGATGTCTTTACCGGAAATTGTAAGCGTTTAAATTGGAATGGTAGATCCGATGGTATCAGAGGGATTCGGGGAATCAATACATCTTCTCCGGTACCACATCCTGTGAGTATTGTGCACTCTATTATGAAAGTTTTCAGTGATTTTACCAGCAAACGCGTGCCATTGCAAAGTTTAGGTGGACTTAGGTTTCTTAATAAAATAACAGGACAACCTATTTTCAGCTCCATTTTGTGAGGAGGGAGTCCAGACTGGTTCAAAGAATTTAGAAATTCTGTAGGAAATTGAACAGCTTCTTCCAAATCGAGAACAGTATCGACCGAGTAGTATATTTTCGTCGGCGCATCAATCTTTGAAATAATCAAGTTATTTACTTTATCTACTTGTTCGTTAGTTGGTGACAGAATAGCTCTTTCTTTAAACCAAGATATTGTCTTATAACTTATGTTATCAATGTCAGGATAGACATTGTTGACTAACTCTTGGATGTTGTCTATCAAAACACAAAGGTTTTCTAGGTTAATCCTTCCCTCACTTTGTATTAATTCTCCATTGCCAACTTTTAGTAGCATCTCTGGAAATAGCCTGTTCTCACGTGAAGATGACGAAACCCTCATATTAGTTTTAAGATCTAATTTATTGACATGCGACCAAAGGTGGGATCTTTTTAGCGAAGCATTTATTTCGTCAGCACGTGTTCCTCGAGTCACAACTGGTAGGATTTGACGGAAATCTCCTGAGAACAGAATTGTACATCCACCCATAGGTGAATTTTTGTTGCGCAAATCGCGCATTGTCCTATCCAGTGCTTCCACAGACGTCTTGTTTGACATGGTAGCTTCGTCCCAGACTATTAATGAGCAGTCACGCATCAATTTTCCTGTATTGCTCTGTCTAGAAACACTACAGACGCTGTTATCATCATCGGTTGCGATTTTCAGCGGGAGCTTGAATGTAGAGTGTGCGGTTCGGCCTCCTTCCAAAAGAGTAGCGGCAATGCCGGATGACGCAACAGCTAACGCAATTTTTCCGGTAGATCTCACTTTTTTTAAAAGCAGATTGATTAAAAATGTTTTTCCTGTGCCTCCTGGGGCATCAAGGAAAAACAATTTCCATTCATTGTTATCAATTGTTGATAGTAATACAGTGAATACTTTTTTCTGATTGATGTTTAATCGTGGCTCATCTTGAGCTATATTTTGTAAAAGTCTCGTTTGATCGTATGATGTTTCTCTTGTGTACTCGGCACTATTCGTTAAATCAGAGTTAGTAGTATTAGCTGGCATCGGCAGCCCAAAATCCTTGATCGTTTTACCCGAAAGTAATTGCACTATTTTGTTTAATTCAAATAATGCTTCGTCAAATATGTTTTGGTCATATTGTACATCAACAGAGTTTGACTCTTGCCGTCGCCGAATCAGAATATCACTGGCCATATTTTCCTGAAATTTATTCCATAGACTAACAGAATCAGTTACTTGACAAAACACTACTATGACGGGAAATAAATATCTTAATGATGTAGCTGAACTACAAACAGCTGATTCTGATAATGTATTTTCCCAGTGAGAATCGTCTTCCAAGAACCCCATAGCTTTGCATGCTGCTTGATAAGTATTGTAAACAACACCTTGTAAAGTTCTTAGGTGAGCAAAGGATGTCGGGCCTTTTACAATATGAAGTAACATTCTCAGATAAAAGCATTCGCTGTTGTTGGGATGAATCACATAGACTCTGCCAAGAGCATCCGTTTTTTTTACTCCGGGGAAACCATCAACCGCAGTACCTTTTTTTCGCCGTTGAAAAGCTTTAGAACTCTGGTTCCATGTATAGTAACTTGGAACTCTGTCATATGTCAGTGTTTTCGCGAAATCATCTTGAGCACATAACTTGAAGAATGCTGTCAATGTTGTATCCGGCGGGTTATTAATAACTTCTTGTATATTGTTCTCAGTAAAATATACCCTGTGTCCATTTTCTAAATGAACTGCAAGGTGGACAATTGTGGGAGACCGGTCGTGCACTTCGAATGATAAAATCCTCCATACAGCTTCAGAGCTGCAGATGTAACGTCCAGACTGATATATTTCCACTTCATTTGGTGATTGTATGCTGAAAGTGGCTTGATCACTGCCTTTATTAATGTACTTAGTAACATATTGGATTGACTTTATTGAATTGCACAACTCCACGTTGATGTGGGCATCAAAAATCCCGCAAGGGCCGTGTACCATATGTTTCTTTACGATTTCGTATAGGATAGGATCTTCATCTTTATCCGGTAATTCAGCTGAAATAACCCTGTCAATTTGGTTTGGTCTAATTTTGTTCACTAACCACACCAGCAGGTGTACATGTGGCAAGCCACGCTTCTGCCATTCTATTGTGTACATATGACAGTGCGGCGGACCGAATATATGAGACTTGTTAATGAGGTGCAGAATTTTCTGTACTTTTAAATGGAAGACTCTGTTAACTATATCGTATCTGTCTTGTGGTGAATTGGTGTTAATATTTTCTCTGATTTCCGACCAATTTGGGTTACATGTTGCAGTTATAAATAAATCAGGTTTGCCGTACTTTCTGACGTAAGCCATGGCGTATTGCGATTTTTCGTGTAAATATCGAGGTCCACCTGTGAATGATGAAGGTAGTATAACCAACTGCCCAATGCCGTTGTGGTGTTCATTCGCCTGTAAAGCATCCTGAAGATGAACGTAATTTTCGGCTCTCAATTTAGTTTGATTATTACGGATGTAGGCCAATCTCTCAGATTCAATTTTAGCATATTGATCTACCAAGTATTGGTTTGTTAACATTCCATATCTAAGCAAAGTGTTGAAATCATTACGTCTTGTCATTATACGGTAGCAATAGTAGTTCATACATGACACTGTTTTACGCAGAGGTGTACCACCGATTGGGTCAACTTGAGAAATATTAATAGCATAACCATTTTCTCCACGACATAGCATCAAAGGATATTGTAAGCTGTCATAAGATCTGTGTAACTCTGAAATTTTTTGCAAATTATCATCACGACTATGCAATACAATATCTCTTTTGTCAAATTGCTGTCCGGCTATCACCACTGCTACTTCACTCGGGGAAGGCGCATTGTATCGTCCTCTGTGTTCTCCAACAGGAACTTTATTTGCATGGATTACGACATTAAAGTCAGGAGTATCTGCTGGAACACTCTCAATCGCAGTTTTGAAAGACTGTATGTAGCAATTATGAGAATGTAACATATCTTGGAGAGATCTAATCAAATCTCTATCAATTGGCCGTGCAACACTTGAACACCTCGTAGATGCTTGTGTATCTGGATCTGCAATAAAATATATTTGCAGGAATTTGTGATCATCGGGTCGAAGTGGTAGCAAGCTCCCAGCTAAGTGGTATACTTGCCCTTGAATTTTAAATGTAGGCATGAAGCCACGCTCAACGACTTGCTTACTCTTAAAATAGGTCATTTGAAATGCGTTATTGTAATGGCGTATATAGCGCATGAAATGATTAGATTTCTGATGATCACCCATAAGAAGAGAGTGAAGTGGTTCAGGTGGAGGGAGAATTTCTTCTAATTTGACTTTTCCTTGTAAACAACACATACCTTTCGATTCGTCCTTGAATTTCAATGCGAAGCAATGTTCACACACTACTGACATAGTACCTATTGATACTATTCGGTCGTCCTTGTAAGAAATCGAAGGATCATAATTCATGGCCGAATTTTCTTTACTCACCCATGAATTAGTAACTCGTGCTGATGATTCTCTGGCTCTCTTTATTCGATGTCTGTCCTTATCTCGGGTGCGGCGAAGCTCACGCTCTCTTGAAGATTCTCCCTCTCTCTGAGCTCTATATCTATCCCGAAGCTGACTGAGTCGAGCCTCACGCTCTGCTGACGATTCTCTGTCCCTCTGAACCGTATGCCTATCTCGATCCCGGCTGCAACGAACCTGACGCTCTACTGAAGATTCCCTCTCTCTCTCAGCTCTATATCTATCCCGCATCTGACTGCGGCGAGCCTCACGTTCCGTTGACGATTTTTCATCTCTTGCTGAACGTAGTCTTCTGGCATCCACTGTACTACGACCTATGTTCGAACGACGACGTCTTCCAGCCATGACTTTATAATTTTTGTGAAAATTTACTCAGTTCTATATGTATGATTACCTATCCACAAATTGTCATATTATTAGTATGTGCCGCAGTTAAAAATATGTAAATACTTACCATTTAGAAACAAAAGATAATTACTGATGTAATATCTTGAAAAATATTTTTTTCAATTATATGCTGTAAAGAGTCATATACATAGATCTATATTAAAACAACAATGTATTTAAGGTATTTAATTGGTTAAGGATTAATGATGTACCTATTTGCTGAAATCACTTCGAAAATAAGCTATTAGTTGTCGTAAAAAGTAAATGACAAAAAATGTTATTGTATGGAATCGATAGCAAACTAAACGCGCTCCGAATCAATAAAAACTATTCAAAAACTGTATTTTAACACGTTCCCTGTCCCAATACAAAAATGCAAAATTGACCGACACGTCCAACAGCGTTTTTTGAATAATTAGTTCTTTGTAGTCATAGCTTTATATAATACTAGCAAACCCGGCCCGCTTCGCTGGGCAAAGACATGGTGGGTCCACGTTTTGGCATATATTTCGAGACCCTAGTCATCAATAGGTATGAAAATTACCCCACATTAAAGCACTTATCGACAGCTTTCATTTGATGCCCATATTGCACATCCACAACCAAAGGTTACGCGGGCCCACGTTTTGACCTATATCTCGAGACCCCAGTCTCGGAGCGGCATGAAAAATACTCTGTACTAAAGCATTCACCAACAGCTTCAATTTGATATTCATATTGTACAAACACATTCTAGGGTCCACGTTTTGGTCTCTATCTCGAGACCCTAGTCACGGAGCGGCATGAAAAATACTTTGAACTAAAGCATTCACCAACAACCCATATTGTACATACACATCCGAAGGTTACCCGGGTCCACGTTTTGACCATTTTCCCGGCAATTATTCGAATTTTTCTCACCTTTAAAACCTTCCCTAGACCTCCACGAATAATTCAAGACCAAGATAAGATAAATCCGTTCAGCCATTCTCGAGTTATAAGCGAACATAGGGACAGATTTTGACATTTATATATATAGACTAATAATTAAAAAAAACGGATGTAGGGTATTTCTACCTGAAACACATATGGTCCATGAGCGTAGAGGGACATTTTTGCTTCTGCACGTTCATGAAACACATGTGGTTTATATACCCCCTGACGCACATATGGCTCAGGAACGTATCAGTGCTTATCAGGCGCACGTTTCCTGAACCATATGTGGCTCAGCGGATAGGGAACGTGTTAATTATGTGGGATTTACTAATATAGAACGTGAAAATAGCGTTTTATTTCGCTGTAAAACTAATAATTAAAAAAAACGGATGTAGGGTATTTCTACCTGAAACACATATGGTCCATGAGCGTAGAGGGACATTTTTGCTTCTGCACGTTCATGAAACACATGTGGTTTATATACCCCCTGACGCACATATGGCTCAGGAACGTATCAGTGCTTATCAGGCGCACGTTTCCTGAACCATATGTGGCTCAGCAGACATTGAACGTGTTAATTATGTGGGAATTACTAATATAGAACGTGAAAATAGCGTTTTATTTCGCTGTAAAATTGTATGTGCATATAATTACATGGAATTCAGTACATACATAGATACATATGTACATACGTCCGAAATGAAATAATGCGAGCGATTCGTAAATACATACATACATACGTCACCATACGATGTAATTCAACATTAATGAGGTGTGGTGAGATTATCGCTTAACGCCTGTTGCTTCATTCGGTTGACAGCGAACAAACACACAAACAGTTTTTTTTGGGAAAAGAGCTGCTTTTGTTTAAACAATTTTGGTTAAATAACAAATATATCAATTTTTTTTGATGCAGAACGAAAGTAAATATTTTAAAGTTAAACTCTAAGAAAGTTTCATTTTAATTGGTTGATTCGTTTATGATTTATGGCCGTGAAAACAAAAATATTATGTTTTTTTGCCACATTTTGACCGATTGCCACGCCCCCTTTATATATTTCTTCACATTATATAGATATAAACCTTCCTCTTCAATCAATCTATCTTTAAAAAAAACCGCATCAAAATCCGTTGCGTAGTTTTAAAGATTTAAGCGATTACGTGGACATAAGGACAGAAAAAGCGGCTTTGTTTTATAATATGTAGTGATGTAGGCATATGCGAAGGTAGCTTCAGAATTCGCTTTATAAAATACTTTTGCAATATATCAACTCCTTCAAACCACCCGAAACCCCACACCTGTGCTGCGTATGATTGTATTGAACGACAAACTGCAAGAAAAAGTTTCCATTTAGCTTCAATTGAAATTTCTTTCTTTTTTAAAAGACAAGTCCACGAAGCATTAATACAATTTTTTGCTGCAGCTGTTCTGTTTTCAACATGTTTTTTAAAATTCATCTGAGGTGTTATTTCCACTCCTAAGTAAGTATATCGAGACAGTCAGTATTTCTTCCTTACCATAATCCCATTTCTCCTCTTTACTGAGTTTCCTACCTTTTCTGAACACCATTATTTGAGATTTTGAGCGGTTTAGTTCAAGATTCTACAGGTTGCAGTAGCTCTCAAGGTTATTAATCATCACATATCATCCGCATACATTAGAAGTCTAATATTTTTCCCTTCTATGTTTAATCCTCCTTCCAAGCTTTCATGTAAGTCGTTTATGTAAAGAGCAAATAGTACTGGCGACAATAAGCATCCCTGTTTGACACCTGAGTTTGTTTTGAATGTATCTGAAATTTCTGAGCCATTCCATACAACTGTCTTTGTGTCGCTGTATATATTCTTTATGAACTTCACTAGTTTCGTTGCAAGACCAATATGTTGCAGCTTATATGTATATTAAGGCGTTTCTTGATACTCTATCAAATGCCGCTTTAAAGTCGACAAAATACGCGTAAACTTTTATCTTTTCTTCTAATTTTAAATGGACAATAGAGTCTAAATTGAACTTATTGTCGACTGTGGAGTAATTCTTCCTGAAGCCGGCTTGATACTCGTTTAAGATACTGTTCCTTTCAATCCAAGAGGTTATTCTTTCGTTAATTATGCCCATCATAACTTTAGCAATGCAGTTCTTGAATGAAATTCCTCTGTAGTTTCCTACCAGGGCAGGATCCCCTTTTTTGAAGATAGGAAAAACTACGCTGGTTCTAAAGCCTCGTCCACTTTGCATTTTTCGTAAAGATTTGTGTAAGCTCTTGCCATAGCCGTAATGAAAGTATCGGGTGCAATTTTTAAGAACTCGTAAGGAATTCTATCAATCCCTGGAGCTTTGTTTAATTTAACTTTGCTTAGCACAGATATAACTTCGCCTGGTGAAAAAACTGCCTCAAGCACATCATCAGCGTAGAAGTTATGTGCATACAAAATTTTCTTGTCATTAGCAGTAAGACTCAGCAGATTTTCAAAATAAACCTTAAATTTATGCGTTGATATGGCGAAACTTATTTCCAAAGCTTCACCCTTTACCTTCTTAACATATTTCCACCAGCTAGCGCTATCTTTAATGTTGTTAATATTTTCTATAAGCCTGTTACACCATTCTTCTCTATTCCTTTTACATACTTCTTTAAAATATTTATTTGCATTTAAGTATAACAATTTGTTTGTTTCATGTTTCATCATTTCTCTAAGGGTTCTTAAACTGAACTGAAATGACAAGATTCTTGCTTCTTAACATTTTTTGTTAAACCACTCATTCTTGCCTAAACTTTTTGCTTTCCTTTTGTACCTTATTGACGACTGTTCTATTGCTTCTTGGACCTCTTGAATATTAATATCTTTTACTTTACTTATAATTCCTATATTCTTATTTAAGTTTTCTTGATACTTCTCCATTTTCTGGATATTCCAATTCAACTTTGGCAATAAGCAACATTTTGACATTTTGCAGGCTCTTCCACCCAACTTCAATTTAATTGGAAAATGGTCCGACCAACTTTTAAAATCAACTTCAATGTCTAAAATTAATCGTTGTAACACATTTTTGTTGACTATACAGTAATCTATTGTCGATTCTCCCACTTGACTGATGAAAGTGAAATTTCCTTCGAGATCCCGAGTGGTAGAACAAAACCACTTAAAACAATTAATCCGAAATCATTACAAAAATCAAGCAAAATCTTACCTCTACCATTCTCTATCTTATCCTTTGAATTTCTTATTTCGAACCATGTACCGCCCCCTAGCAAGTCTTGGATTTGTTGTTGTTGTTCCCCAATTCGCGCATTGATATCACCTATTAGAATGGGGTTAATAATAATATGTTCTAGGAAAAGTGTAATAACATTATTTATTTCTTTCCGCCACTCAGCTTGTCTTATATATGTGGGAATCAGTGTAAATTCCTTGGCTTCGGTTTTAATTATTAATACATCTACTCCAGTCAGGTTTTTAAAAAACCATTGATAGTTAAGCGTTTTTAAGTTTGTTTTTACACCGCATACTACTCCTCCTCTACCTCTTCAAAAAAGACTAAGGCGACTCGAAGGTTTCCAAAATGCTTCCAAACCTCCAAAATATTTTACATACTTTTCAATTTTATCTGCACTTATATGTGTTTCGGGTAATATGAAAATATCAAAAGACTTGACATATTGAAAAAATTCAGGTTGCAATGATTTGTTTTCTAAACCATGTACGTGAGCTCTTCACTTCTTTTGGTATATTTTTCATTAATTATGCCTTTGCATTTGTTTTTGTTTTCACAAGTAATTCTCACTTGATTATTTAATTTTTGTGTTTTACAATTTCTTAGTTTTTTGAGTTTACTTTATGTTCTTTCATTTTCAATACTAAATTATTAAAATTGAGGTTTGTATCGTAAAATTTATTGCCATTGATATTATTCAATACTTTTGTTGCCTTCTCTTCGCCACTCACCAATATTTTGTGTTTATCCCATTTATTTTCTATTTTCATCCTTGAATTTTACGCGTTGCATCCATGTTACGAATTTCTCTTTTAAGTTGAAGTAGTACCTGTTTTTCCTCTCACCTGTCTACGCTTAAGTCGTTCTCAACGGAAATAGTAGAACCCGCCCGCTTTTTGACATTCCTAAAGATTGCTCCAACCGCTGCTTCTATTGAAAATTCCACCTTGCTATCATGTATTGGTGCTACTCAGCTATAGTAAAGCCAATATTACTATACGGCGCTCTGGTGTGGTGGACTGCGTTAAGAAAAGCGACATAAAAAAGCCTATGGAAAGTATTCAACGTCTTGGTGCACTTTGCACAACAGGTGTATTGAGAACTACTCCAACGGCAGCGCTTGAAAGAATACTCAACTTGCCACCGATTGATATTGCGGCGGAATGCCTAGCAGCTAAATCCGCCGTAAGACTCAGCGCGACAGGCGAATTTACCTGTAAAACATTCGGACATAGCTCAATAGGCATTAGTTATAGGGTCCAAACGGACTATATGACACCGAAATGCATGAAGAAGAGGGGTGGAAAAAAGGAATGAAATCTAACCCAAATACTCTTAATATATTTACCGATGGCTCGAAAATGGTACACGGAGTAGGGGCAGGGATCTATTGCGCAGAGCAAGGCATCAGGAAGCCATTTAAGCTTCCTGACCACTATAGTATCTTTCAAGCAGAAGTCTTTGCGGTAGGAAAGGCTGCAGATAAAGGCAATAAACTTATATGAAATTTCATTTAAAATGTTCTAAAAAGTAGGGAAGCCATAGAGAGATTAGCCGCAGACAGACGGTGCATATCTATTGGGTACCCGGACATAAGGGGATTGCAGGAAACGAAATTGTAGATGAGATTGCCAAAAGGGCTGTTTACATACAATTTGAACAAGAAAACGACATACTGAAACCTTTAAATACGGTATACAAAGACATCGCTGTGGACATGAAAATACGGATAGATAGGAGGTGGAATAATCTAGCCACTTGCAGAACCGCGAAAATCATGTGTACACAGAGTGCAGATAAATACGTCCGATTCGTACTAGCTCTGTCTAGAAAGCAGAACTATCGTAGGTATGTTTACAGGCCACAATTTGCTAGCGGCCCACGCATACAAGATAGGATAGATTGCAATGAACTAGAAGAGAGGGAAACGCTAGAACACCTTCTATGTTCCGGTCCTGCATTAGCTAGAACCAGATTAAAATGCTTAGGAGCTTTAAAATATGAGACGTTAGAAAACCTTTCAGGATAGAGCTCCAAAGTTTACTTAGATTCGCAAAAGACGCAGCCGTATTACAAGATGTCTACTACAAAGAAACGTAAGGGTCTAGATCCCACTGGTAACACTAAGGATCAATAGGTCTTTGTGATGGCTGTCAGCCAGCCAGGTCAACCTATCCTAACCAAATGTATCAAGGAACTTTCATCTATCGAAAAAATACGTATACCTCTTTGACGGAGCCATCAAAACTAGAGTAATACAATTCACATTTTTACTGGCGCTTCTGCAAGTATCTACTCAGCAACAGTCTCTGTGAGAGCGTAAGATGCACACGAGCAATATCATGTACATTTGCTCATAGCCAAGTGCAAGGTTTCTCCAATTAGACCTAAACTCACTATACCACAAGCGGAGTTATGCGCTGTCCGCGAAGTAAAGTGGTTAAATTTTTTTACCCTTTAACATTAACTTTTCCAAGATATGATAGCTTTTTGGTGCGACTCGCAGTGGTACACGTCAACGAAAGATAACCCTGCGGAATCTGCCCGGAGTTCCTCGCATTTTTCTTTCTTGCTATTTCCAATTCCGGCGCTTATCTGTCTCTTTCCACTCTTGTACGCTTCTGCGTCCACAGTGGCTTGCCCAGTTCGTCTGGTTCTAGAGTACAGCGCACGCTCGATAACGTGAACACTCTAAAGCGTGAACACCCCAAAACGTGAACAGACATTTTTGTGCATTGACTACTTTAAAAAGTGAATAAACCCAAAAAGCTCTATAACATGAACAATAAACGTTACAATTATTTGAATGTAGTTTACATTGATCTCAAGTAATTCTGAAATTGGGGAATCCCCTAATTATAAAATAGGCATTCTATTCGTAATTGCATGTAAGGAGTGAAGTGTTTTAGTTGCGGTTTTGGTTTTGCAAAGAGTGTTTCGTCTTATGTTTCCTGGTGAAAAGG
Source organism: Anastrepha fraterculus (assembly GCA_037575425.1). Taxonomy (NCBI): domain Eukaryota; kingdom Metazoa; phylum Arthropoda; class Insecta; order Diptera; family Tephritidae; genus Anastrepha; species Anastrepha fraterculus. The sequence goes on along the minus strand of JAYXIM010015744.1, from coordinate 73,180 downwards.
TCAGAGAAAAACGTACACGTCAAGTTTGGAGAAGAGAGCTCCAGGGGTAAAGTCCGAGAAGCGCCGAACCACGGTTTTATGCCGTTAAAACGCCACTGGATCCCACAAGCTTAAGTTTTTGGTAATTGGAAAGGCGAAGAATCCTCGCTGCTTTAAAAACTTTCAGTGTCCCACCGACTATAAGAGCTCAAAATCCGCCTGGATGACGTCGGCTTTTTTGAAGTAATGGTTTCATGAGTCATTTGTTCCAAAAGTGAACATTCCTTTTAAGTTTTGTCCGATTTTTAATGCTAACTGGCTCTTTTTTAAGGTTATATCGTTTTTAAAGGAGAAAGCCTTACCCATTAAAGCTCTCCTCCTAATCGACAACGCTCCTTCTCACCGAAATGAAGCTAAACTGACAACGGAGAATAGGCAAATTTCGGCAATGTTTATGCCAACAAACGTTACTCCCCTCATTCAATTGATGGATCAGAATGCAATAAAAATCACTAAGTTGCATTACAAAAACAACCTTCTAGCTCCAATAGCAGCGACAAAGTCTGATTTGCTCGAGTCGTTGAAAAAAATTAACTTAAAAACTGCTATAAATCTTTTGGGTGCGGCTTGGTTTCGTGTTCGTGAAACAACATTAGCTAAGTGCTAGAACAGTATTTTAGCTTTTGTGGTAAACAATGATGATACCGAAGATAATGTTCCGTTGGCGGTTTTAAAAGAAAAATGGGAAGCTGAACTTCGCACCTTGATGAGCAACACTGTCGATCTCCTTAGTAGTTTAAATCTTGAGGTTCGTTCGTGTTCGCAGATATGCTCAAAGATATGTATGTGGGTTATTGAAAAAACTTTTTTTTATTAAAAATTTCAGATTGAATTCACGTTACCAGCCATTCATGAATGGAAAGAAGATCTCGAGGAGGGCAATGCAGATGACGATCTTCAACAAGAGGACGAGTCCGATGATTACAGCGTATCAGAGCAACTGGAGAAAATTAAGCCGACTGAAGCAGTTGAAATTTTCAACAAGGGCTGGTCATGAGGACTTCGATCAAAATGATATGAGCGTGCTAAGACGGTTAAGGGAGAAAACTGTGCTTCAAGTTTTAGAAAAAGATGACTGATTGTTTAAATAAAATCATCGTATGACTTAATTTTCAATTAATATGTAACGAAAACAAGAACAAAATGGGAATTTAAATGTGAAAAAATATATTTACTTAGTCTTTTTGGGCATTCCAAAACGTGTTAACGTAAACTGCCTTGGTTTGAATTAGTTCACGTTATCGAGCGTGCGCTGTATTTTCGTCTGTGTCGACGACAGTCACGTCTCAATTCGCCTATTTCCTCCTTGCACCCAATAAATAGAGCTTTTATGTTTTTTCTTTGTCAGAGTCGGCATTCCTTTATTACAAGCTTGTATAATACGAAGCATTTCAGCTCTCACCACTTGTGCGGCGCTTTTAAGGGTTGTGTCTCCTTGGGAATGTACATCAACGGCGGCTATTAGCACTTCCAGGTTGAGCTTTGATACATTCCACTTTCGGATACCACTTTTCCTAATATTCGCCCCACGTGTTCCCTGATGTGCTACTCTGAACGAAATATCTTGGTGTTCGGTGCCTGTGAAGCCCTCGAGAATATTCTATGTTTTTACAAGTCCAGCAATGTGTTAAGTTACGGGCGTGATATCTGGTGTTGTTTCTTCGCAATCGGGCCTCCAATATGTGGTTACTCCTCCTATGCTCATGATCGTCAGTGTGAGCATAGCCGCCATATCCAGAATCCCCCTACCCCTTGAATTCGTAGTTGGCATAGCCCACTCGATGGCTTTGTAGTTGGAATCCCCGACAACGATTACCGATCCCCCTATTTTGCGAGCCATATCCTCAATATCATCTAGTTCGTTTCAAAATTCTTCGATGTTATCGCTGGGAGTTAGATAAAAAAAAAAAAATAATAATTGGCGCGTACTCTTCTGTTAGGTGTTTGGCCGAGCTCCTCCTCCTATTTGTGGTGTACGTCTTGATGTTGTTCCACAAATGGAGGAACCTACAGTTTCAAGCCGACTTCGAACGGCAGATATTTTTATGAGGAGCTTTTTCATGGCAGAAATACACTCGGAGGTTTGCCATTGCCTGCCGAGGGGCGACCGCTATTAGAAAAATGTTTTTATTAATTTTGCTTTCACCGAGATTCGAACCAACGACCTCTCTGTGAATTCCGAATGGTAATCACGCACCAGTTAGATAACAGCTTGTAGTTTGATGGATGCGCGCCCACACAAGGCCATTTCCGCTCCCGTTCTCTGTTGTATTTACCCTACTTCGTGCCGGTAACCACACTGCCGCAGTACCGGTGAAGTCCTCCAACCAGTTGACAGTATTTTTCTGTTTGTATTGTTCACTGATTAAAACAACGTCGATGTTATTTTCTGCTAATACTTGGGAAAGGGGCCCGTCTGCGAATGATATAACGAAAAGCAGTCAGATGTGTCGAAAAGGACCCGTATAAAAAAGACAAACATGCAAGCTACAACTGTCCAAATTGAAAACCAAATAGGGCCCTAATATCAGCTGCACATTGTCCACCGAAAAACAACAACTCGACACCCGAATACTTCGACTATCTCACTTCTCTCGGCAGCAGGTTTATTTGCGGAGGTAACTATAACGGAAAATACACAGCCTGGGTATCAAGACTGACAAACACCAAAGGACAAAATCTAATGGATGCAATACAAAAAAGTAAAAGCAACTACATACTGGCTTACCGATATGAATAAAAAGCCACATCTTACTGACTTTTTATGTACAGAGGTGTATATAGAAATCACCTCACAATTAAACTTAATTTCGACTTGTCATCAGATCATTCAACAATATTTTTAAGGTATCAAACAACGCTTGAGTCCCAGGTATAGGAAATTTCCCGACACTCCATTAAAAGTGCAATTGACTGCAATGTACCAATGCAATCATCCACGCAATAACCTTATTAATACCAACAGTCAAAAACACATTCAAAAGGGAATATATTCCGGACTACAATTATTATTATTATTGTCTATCCCAGTATATTTTGTATGTATCGTGTCTATTGTGTCTGGCGTGTATTTAGATGGGTGGTTTTTTAACTATTATCTTTTTAAACAGTTGGTTTTAACAGCTGACGCACGTTTCGTGCTCTGTTTCACTGTCAAACATCTTCAGTTTGGTCTATAATTTAATCAGGAATCGTCTTACAAACGAACAACGTTTGTAAATCATTGAATTTTATTATAAAAATGCGTGTTCTGTTAAGAAAGTTCTTCCATTTTATGGTCAGTTTAATCGACCCACTGAAGCGGCTAGTCGAGCTTTTGCGACTAAACTTAGAACCAAACTTACATTATTGGACATCAAACCACCTTCACGCTTACGTAGAGTGTGAACTGAAGAAAATATCGCAGCTGTATCGGCCAGTGCTAATGATGACCATCAATTATCCATTCGTCACCGTTCGCAGCAATTGGGCATCTGTTATTCAACAACGTGGAACATTTTGGGAAAGGATTTAGGTGTGAAGCCTTTCAAAATAGAGCTGGTGCAAGAATTGAAGCCGAGCGACCTACCGCAACGCAGAATTTTTGGTGAATGGGCTCTTGGAAAGTTGGCCGAAGATCCACTTTTTTATCGACAAATTGTGTTCAGCGACGAAGCTCATTTTTGGATCAATGAGTACGTAAATAAGCAGAATTGTCGGTTTTGGAGTGAAGATCAGCCAGAAGAATTGCAAGAGCTACCAATGTATCCAGAAAAGGTCATAGTTTGGTGCGCTTTATGGGCGGGAGGTATCATTGGATCGTACTTCTTCAAAAATGTTGCGAATCGTAACGTAACTGTGAATGGTGAGCGCTACCGTGAAATGATATCCAACTGTTTTTTGCCCAAAATGCAAGAGTTTGACTTGCATGACATGTGCTGTCAGCAAGACGGTGCCACATGGCACACAGCACGCGTAACAATGGACTTGATGAGAGGCGTGTCTGGTGAACATTTTATTTCACGTTCGGGACCTGTCAATTGGCCACACAGATCGTGCGATATAACGTCTTTAGATAATTTTTTGTGGTGCTATGTTAAAGCTCATGTCTCTTCAGACAATCCTGCTTCAATTAACGCATTGGAAGACAACATTAAAGAATTTATATATGAGATACCGGCCGAGACATTGGAAAGAGTATGCCAAAATTGGACTAAGCGGATGGACTATTGGAAGCGCAGTCGCGGTCAACATTTGCATGAAATAATCTTCAAACATTAAATTATATGGACTGTACTATCGATTTAAATAAAAATTTCATGCATTGTTCTGAATTTTACGTGTGTTTTTTTGAAAAGCTTAAAAAATCACCCTTTAGTATGGCGGAGTGTATTCTTGAATATTTCGATTTTTAAGTATTTCTTTGTGAATGATTTTTGCTACTATGTTATGCCGCTCCATGTAATTTGTTGCAGCCAATATTGGGCAACCTGATGTTATATGGTCTATTGTTTCAACATGTATGTTGCATTTTCGGCACTTATACGATATAACAGTTAGATCTTTTATTATATATCTACGATAATTTCTGGTAGTTATTATTTGATCCTGTATAAGCCCTTCTGTTTCTGGTTGTAAATAGTTCACCTTGCGTTAGCTAAGTGTAGGTTTGTCAATATTACTATTTTCAATTATATGTGGAGTTGAAGTTGTATTTGTTTCCAAATTTCTTTAATTTCCTTTATCGTTGGTTTACGTGTGGTGTGGTTGCGATTATGTAGATTAAGTGGGGTTCGGTTTTTGTCTGCCTGGGCTATTGCTGCGAGAAGGGTTGTAATTTGTGAGTAAAAATATGTTCTTAGATTTTGTATTTGATTGATGTGTAACTGCTGGATATCTATTAGCTGTCTCCCTCCTTTTTTCGGGGTACTGTTATTCTTTCATTGCATGCATACGGGTGGTGTTTTTCATATTTTTTAAGCTTTGTTCTGACGGCTATTTTTAGATTTTCTATGGCTGTGTCCCTCCATTTGATGAGGTAAATATTTGTAGTAAGGTTCATTGGTGTTGTTTGTTAACTTACCTATATTTGACGGCCAGTTGTTGTCGGATTATTTTGGCCGCTACATTGTGTCTCTCAGTGTAATCGATTGCTGCAAGTATTGAGCATGCACTTATGATATGGTCTATAGTCTCCCTTTGCTGATAGCACTTTCTGCAAAGATCGGAGTCTAAGTTCACTTTGAGAATATATTTTCTGTAGTTTTTCGTCGCTATTATCCCGTCTTGAATTGCTAGCAGAAATCCTTCAGTTTCCGAAAACAGACGGTCTTGTGTTAACCATTTGTAAGAATGGTTCTGTATTTATTCTATTGTTAAGCATTATGTTGATATGTTTTCCATGTATTGGTTTTTGTTTCCACGTTTGTTTCTTTGATTCAATTGTTATTATTTGTGCGGGGATTATTATTATTACTTTTTTTTTTTTAGTCTTTGTTTTTTTAATTTCCTCGCCTCTTTCACCTTCATGAAGATCTGCGCTGTTGTTCAGCGCGACGTAGCTTGGAGATTAGTATTTTTTCCATATTACATGCAGCGGGCCAATTTTCTTCGGTTTCTATCATACTATCCACAAGATTATCAGCCATAATTGCCTTCCCACCCTAGTGATTAGTTCCTCCCTTTCGAACGCAAATCGCGGACAGACAAACAAAACATGTTCTGCGGTTGGTGCTCAATGAGAACAGTGGGGGTCGTCTTCCTGCTTAAACTTATATAAGTTGGACATAAAACAAACATGTGCAGTCAGTATTTGGGTCGGATAGTAATCTAACTGTCCATGTTCACGGTTAACCCATTTGGAAACTATGGGAATCAAACGGTACGTCGCGCGCCCGTTGAGGGGCGAACTCCATTTTTCCTGCCATGAACGTAGGCTGCGCTCCCTTGCTTCCTTGCTTGTTGTCACCCGTTATGAAGTAACTTTCAGCATACTCTTTTGCCATTAGATAGCGAAACGCGCAGCACACTCTGAGGGCACTCAATCGGTGCACTAATTTCATACACTTCACATATGAGCTGTAGCTTGTGGCTTCCGCCCATGCCGGAGCTGCATACAGCAAAATCGATGAGACAACAGAGTTGAGTAGTCTCCTACAGTTTTTCCCAGGGCCTCTGATGTTCATCATTAATCGCGTTAGCGCAGTTACTGATTCTGCTACCCTACTTCTCGCGTACGCCTAAAGCTCTTTGAAATTAAGCCTACGGTCAATTATTACGCCCAGGTACTTAATGAAATGATTCTATCTCATGATCTCCCAACTATTATATTGACTGACTCCACAATCTTCCTGCTGCTAATTAATACTACTTCAGTTTTATGCTCCGCAAGAGTTAGACCACTGTTGCACAACCATTCCTCTACAATGCCGACAGCTTGGCTACATGTTTCTTCGACTTGACGGAGTGATTTAGCCACGACCACAAGAGCTCTGTCGCCAGCAAATCGTACGATTTGTGACCCTAGAGGTAGATTGAGGTTAAAAACTCCATCGTTCATAACGTTCCATAACAAGGGGCTCGGGACTGAGCCTTATGGAACTCCGCCAGTTATTTTGTACTCTTTTACACCAGTATCGGTTTTATAACGCAGGGTTCTGTCAGAAAGGTAACTGGCGACAAAACTACGAATGTACATTGGAATGTGGAAACTATCAAACGCGATTAGAACCTTGCTCCAATTCGCCGTATTGAAGGTATTCTTAACGTCCAGCGCCGCAGTTAGGCAGTACTCCGTGCTACCGTATAGCCATCGAGTAGCTTCAATTGCCTTTTGCGCAATGGTTTTGACTGCAGACACGGCCTCTGTAGTTGAACAGGCTTTCCGGATTCCGAAAAGTCGGTGTGATAGACCGCCAACATCCCCTATAGCAGCCTCCAGACGATTCCAGGATTTTTCCTGCGGTTTCGTGCATTCACAGGGGGCAGTAGCCTGTAGGATATTCCGCAGGCTTGGATACTTTTGGAATTAAAACCGGTTTCTGCAACTTCCACTGAGTTAGAAATGTACCTTTCTTTAGACATGTATTGTAGAGATATACAAATATGTCGGTACGACTTTGAATTGCTACTTTTAAGGCTCGTTGGGGATTCCATCCGGACTTGGAGCTTTATTATTTTTGAACCGTTTTATGCTCATCAGGAGTTCTTCTTTGTTTGTTAATTTCATATTTTGATCGCCTTCACAGAATCTTAACAATTCGTAGTCTCGTACAGTGTCTTGCACGGGAAACAGTGCTTCTACTACATTACGCAGTGTAGTTGGGCATGTTGTTGGACGTGGCTTAAAGACTTCAAGTTTTTTCATAACAAGCCAAGGATCACTTTCGGCATCGTCGCATAGCTGGAGGAAACACCAGCGTTTGCTGTTTTTAATTGCCTTTTTTAAGGCCTTCCTTCTTTGCTTATATTTGAACTGGTTTTCTTGGAAACTGTCCCTACCCCTAGATCGTTGATAGGCTCGCCTTGCCCTTTTACATTCACTGCGCAATTCTGCAATGTCTGGTGTCCACAAGTAGACAGGTTCGCTTTTGTGCTTGTTGGGCCTCGTTTTGGACATGGCAGCGTCGCATGCTTCCGTTAAGTGTTTCATGGTTTGCGTAGTCTTATCAGATGCATCCCCTGTGAGAGTTACATCTGCCAGCATGATTTCAATAATCTCAGCCTTCATTGTTTCGACTTCGTGTCGTAGTTATTTGGAGAGCTTTCTTTGCCGCGCTTCCTTATTTCACAAATTACTGCGAGGTAACCACTTCGTGTAGCGAGCTAGACTAGAACTTACAAAGGTAAGGTTGATTATAGATCCCGTTCCTGCTTTTTGATACGTCACGTTCATCAAGGCTATATCTATCATGGCGAACGCTTCTAAAGGGTGAATTTTTAAGAGCTATAGGAAAGTTTTTCAAAAAAACACACGTAAACCTCAGAAAAATGCATGAAATTTTTATTTAAATCGATAGTGCAGTCCATATAATTTAATGCTTGAAGACTATTTCATGCAAATGATGACCGCGACAGCGCTTCAAATGGTCCATCCGCTTAGTCCAATTTTGGCATACTCTTCCCAATGTCTCGGCCGGTATCTCATATATAAATTCTTTAATGTTGTCTTCCAATGTGTTAATTGAAGCAGGATTGTCTGAATAGAAATGAGCTTTAACATAGCCCCACCAAACATAATCTAAAGACGTTATATCGCACGATCTGGGTGGCCAATTGACAGGTCCCGAACGTGAAATAAAATGTTTACCGAACTCGCCTCTCAACCAGTCCATTGTTACGCGTGCTGTGTGCCATGTGGCACCGTCTTGTTGAAACTACATGTCATGCAAGCCAAACTCTTGCATTTTGGGCAAAAAACAGTTGGATATCATTTCACGGTAGCGCTCACCATTCGCAGTTACGTTACGATACGCAGCATCTTTGAAGAAGTACGGTCCAATGATACCTCCAGCCCATAAACCTCACCAAACTATGACCTTTTCTGAATACATTGGTAGCTCTTGCAATTCTTCTCGCTGATCTTCACTCCAAAATCGACAATTCTGCTTATTTACGTACCCATTGATCCAAAAATGAGCTTCGTCGCTGAAAACAGGCGTTGAAATCTATGCAGTCTATGAAGTCTATGCTCCTTTACATCCTGGGCGAGTTCTCTAGGATGTTTGTTGCTTCAAGCTGGGTTAAGCTGGGTGGTAGATAGCTGCTGTAAATGTATGTACCTTCAACTCGCCCACGTGCAAATACGGGGGCACCATTAACGCTCATCAGTTGGGATATATTTGTTCCACAGTTCCAAAGCGCTGGCTTGACTGTTGTGTCAGAGGCCCAGCCGTTACCTTTTTTGTGCTTATATAAGTATAGCAACACCTACATATTTTGTGTTCCCGTATAGTCTTCTGAGTAGGCCCTGAGCGCTTTCACAGTGGTTAAGATTTAGTTGTAAGAACTTCATTTCTGCCGAATTTCTTTAAGAGCTCTCAGATATTGAGGGCACTTGCTGCTGGTCATCGCATGCGCTGTATCGCTTGCCTTTTTCTTCTTGCACATTATACACCTTGCTGTTGTGTGCAGTTTTTGACCTGGTGATTCTTATTGCCACATTTGAAGCAGGTGTTACTACGGTCAGCTGAGCTTTTACAGCTTACTGCCACATGCCTATATTCCATACACTTAAAGCATTTTGTTGGCTCGATCTTCTCCCGTATGCGACAAATTGCGAGGCCTATACGGCTTTTATTAGCTTTCGCCAGCTTGGTAGCGATTTCCGGTGTCATCAAGGTCACGAACTTCCACCTGCCTCAGCTCCGTAAGTGCCCTGATATCTACAGTTTCTCCTAGGGCCTCCTTAACAGCTTCATGAACTTTCGAGGTATTTGGGTCGGATGATTTTTCCAGCAGCAGCAGTAACTCTACTTTGGCAGCTTATTTCGAATCCTTCTATGTTGTTACTAAGCTGCTTAAGACTTGGCTCTATCTTAAAGTGCTTCAAAATTTCGACATATTAGATGCTACCAGCGCTTTTGACTACGATAGCTTCCTTACGTGGTGGACTTCTCCGTCTTCGATTGCTTTTGGCGTCGTTATTTTCTGCTTTCTTATCGTCTCGTTTGAGTGTATTCTTCGTAGAACCCACTTGGTTCTCCTTAGATTTAAACATCTTCCATTTTTCTGTTTGTGCTTGCTCGTTCGTTGTAACCGGCCTATTCCTCAAGACTTCAACGCGGTTCGTTTTGCTTCTTTTGGCTGAGCTTGCTTCGGTGTTAGCTATTGCCCTCTTTGGCATGCAATCCGTGGTACGCTTAATCAGAGGTGATGTTTGAGTACATTTGTCTCAAAAAGCAGATATCGCTTCATTCGTACCCCTTGGTTCCTGGTTCCACGGGGTGAGGACAGATCTGCCTAGTTTTTTATGGAGATCCGTTATATTCGCGATCAAATCATTGGTTGATTGATGTTTCGCTTCGGAGGCTCCATCATTTCCGTTAACTCCTTAACTTTATCGCCGATTGCTTGATAAATTTCTTCAGCCGTTATCGCCTTCACGAAACCGAAGTGCTGCATACACGGTGACGCCGATCTGGTTCTTCCCGTGTCTGGTGGCGAGTGCGCCAACCTTGAGCTCCTTTGGAAAGGATTTTTAATGAGTCCACCGCAGCCATTAACGCCATCTGCAATAGCTGCTGGAAGTATTAATTCTTGCACTTGAAATGCTATTTTTACTGTTACTTCAGCTTCTTCAGTAGTTTGTCTTTGTTTGTATTAGTATTAGTATACATGTTGTATGGGCCCCCAACTTCTAAGTCGTTATCCATATTCCAATGCGTAGTCACCATTGACCATTCCATGGGTTTCTTGCAGGTTATGGGAGCTTAAGTTCAGAGCCGAGTCAGTGTTAACTAGGAATATTACATCGTGTAGACACTTAATGGCGGCGGAAATTGAGCGTTCCTAGAGATTTGCCATCATTTTAACGGGGCGGGGGCAACTGCACCATTAGCCTGAATGCCGCTTCTGCTGGATACCACTCATCATGCCTACACATGATGAGGGGACACCTATATCTAAGAGGCAGTGTCTTCTCGCCACTGTTTCCACAGTTGACAAATTCTCAGTATGGACAGCGACGAAGAACATTAATAAGACAACACTTCACTAACATGCAATTCTTACCGAAAATAATTCGTTGACTAAAACCCATTTGGATAAAGCTTGCATACTTGCGAAACACTTCAAAAATACCTTCTACAATCCAAAAAATATGAAACAAAATAACTTATCTGATAAATTTGAATTCAAAGATGGAGAAATCAGAAAAGTGGCCATACATTAAAGACTGACAAAAACAAAAACAGGCACACACCGGACAGAATTAATAGACAAATTATAAAGAAGCTACCCGAGAATGGTATTTTTTATATAAGGAATATATTTAACTGGTTAATAAGCCTCAAATATTTCCCTTTGCCGTGGAAAGTTTCAGAAATAATTGCTCTGCCAAAACCAAATAAAGATGCCAACTAGCCTTTATCATACAGGCCGATAAGTTTCTTCCTTATTTTGTCGGAGCTATTTGAACAAATGATTTATGAACGTCTTGCTCTCCTCATGCAATCTAACGACATCATTTCCTCTCATCAATTTGGCTTTTGGGCAAAAACATTCAACGATACAACAGGTACACAGAGTAACAAACAAAATACAAAAGGAAATTGACAACAAAGTTATTGCGTCGCAGTCTAACGCTTTTGACAGTGTATGGCATCCCGGACTATTGCAAAAATTAAAAAAAAATACTTCAAACTAACCATCCAACTTTTGCAGAGTTACCTTAATCAAAGATATTTTTAGTTAAATATCAAGACAAATGTTTTGATGTATTAGGTATGGAAGCAGGTGTTCCACAAGGAAGCGTTTTGGGGCCACTCTTATACATTATCTATACACATGATATACCCTGCCCAAGTGACAATAGCATCATTGCAACCTTCGCTGATAACACCGTTTTATTGACCTCTAAGAAAAACATAAATGTTGCCACAAATACAATACAGCAGCTACTTAACTCAACGCATGCCTTGTTCAATACATGGGGAATAGAAACTAACACAGATAAAACGTTCCAAGTATAATAATATACACAAACAGAAAGTGTGGTTCACAAATATTGACTATAAATAATAAAACCTCCGAATGTATTTCTGCCATGAAAAAGCTCCTCATAAAAAATATCTGCCGTTCGGAGTCGGCTTGAAACTGTACGTCCCTCCATTTGTGAAACAACATCAAGACGCACACCACAATTAGGAGGAGGAGCTCGGCCAAACACCCAAAAAAGGTGTACGCGCCAATTATACAGGGTCAACGATATGAAGTGTTACCTATTCAAAACAGGATAACTTTTTTGTGTGAAATTAGTTTTTACTGATTTCAAAGACAAAATTGTTCAAAAATGGTTACAATTTTAACATATCGATGGTTTTCGAGGAAAGCGACACAACTCAAAATTAACTCAAATTCGGAGTTTTGCCGTTAAAAGCAAAAATCAACTACAGAGTTTATATATTTTTATCTGGAAAAGCGTCATAAGCGAATCGTGAAGCAATTCTGAGAGATGGCGTTAGTGTCGTTTTGTCAGGTGATCAAATTGTCGCGTCAATTATCTAGAAAACTGACCCAACTCAGTATTTTGTATTTTTGAATTATGTCACTTTTCTCGAAAACCATCGATATATTCACTTTAGCTCGATATCACCACTTTTGCCTTGACTATAGCCTTCAAACGGTCAAAAAATTAGTTGCATGCTGCACGAATGCGATCTTGAGGTATTTTGGCCCATTCTCATGTAATCGCTTTTTTCAGCGCATCCATACTGGCATATTTTTTAGTCCTCACCTTGCTCTCCAAAATGGACCATATGGAATAGTCCATCGGATTTGCGTCTGGCGAATTCGAAAGCCATTGTGTGGACGAAATGAAGTGTGGAATATGATTTTTTAACTATTCTTGGTTCACACGAGCTTTATGAGACAGTGCCGAGTCCTGTTGGAAAGTCCATGGTCTACGACCGAAATATTTGCGTGCCCACGGCTCTAAAGTAGCTTCTAAAACATTTAGCCGATATTAAGTCGCATTCACTTTGACACCTGGCTCGATAAAAACGATTTTAGAGCGTCCATCAGCGGTCACTGAGACACAAACCATTACTTGCGATGGGAAATTGCACACGAGCTTTATGAGACAGTGCCGAGTCCTGTTGGAAAGTCCATGGTCTACGACCGAAATATTTGCGTGCCCACGGCTCTAAAGTAGCTTCTAAAACATTTAGCCGATATTAAGTCGCATTCACTTTGACACCTGGCTCGATAAAAACGATTTTAGAGCGTCCATCAGCGGTCACTGAGACACAAACCATTACTTGCGAAGGGAAATTGCTTCGAGTGGCCATACGTAGGCTCAAATTCTCGTATGAGCGTTCGTTCAAGTAAACACTATTGTTTTGAGTGTTTATGAACTGCTGAATGTTAGGAGATTCACCACGTTCGCGCAAGCGCTATAACTCCTTTGCTCTTTCGCACCGATTTTTTTTTTGCTGGGGTGAAACATCGTGTGCTTTTTGGAACTTGTAAGCCTTGACTCTGAGCTAATTTTTCAATATGCGTCGAATGTTGTCTTGCGATATTTTCAGTTCTTTGGCCATTTTTCTTCCACTTCGACGTGGATTTCGTTCAAGTCGAGCCTTCAATTTCCGAACCATTTCTGGCGTTGTTCGGTTTTTTGGTCCACCTACATTGTTTTGCAATGCTACCAGCATCATTGTAACGTTTTATAGTGTGATACACAAAAATTTTATTCACTTTGAGGTGGCTGAGCTCACGAACAATGGCTGGTTGTGATTTTCCAGCCAAATATAACGCAATCACACTATTACGTTTGAATTCCATCACAGAAAGACAATTTCAACAAAACTGAGACGCAAATGCTTTTGACGGCTTATAAACAATATATTGAACTGCCATTAGAACAATTTTGACGTTGATGTCATGAGCTTTTTTACAGATACAAGCAGTGTGAAGTTGGCAACACTTCATATCGTTCACCCTGTATATATATATATAAAGTTGTATTTATTTTATTATAAAATATAATTTAATACGAGGGGTGCCTTTTATATTTCGGGATTAGAGAACAAGCACAAATTTTAATCATCGAAAATCACTTTATTGTTTTTCAAAATATTCTCCATGAAAATCTATCTATACACTTTTGCATGCGATTGAACCAATTGTCGAAGCACTTTTGCCACTCTAAATGAAGTACCTCCAAAACATGCAATCTGAATGCCGCAACCGCTTCTTCAGGTGTCGAAAACGTTGACCTCTCAGTTTGTTTTTTACGTACGGGAATAAAAAGAATTCATTCGGTGCCAAGTCAGGACTTTACGGCGGATGACCCATTAATTCGATGTTTTGGGTGCTCAAAAATGCAGTTGTTTGAGCCGATGTGTGAGAGCATTGTCCTGGTGAAGAGTGATCCGTCTTTGGCGATTGGTTTTCCTAATTTCTTGGAAGACAACTGGCAAACAAATGTTTGTGTACCACTCAGAATTTACTGTTCTACGTTGTTCTAGTGGTACGGTTGCGACATGTCCAGTTTTTCCGAAAAAACAGGCGACCATTTGCTTGGAAGTGCTTCGTGCGCGAACAACTTTTGTTAGATTTGGCTCATCTTGAAACACCCGCACAGTCGACTGCTTTTTACTTTCAGGCTCATACGCGTAAATCCATGATTCATCACCTGTCACGATGTCATAGACGTGTTTCGAAGCCCCGCGATCGTATTTTTTGAGCATTTCCTTCGACCAATCGGCGCGAGCCTTTTTTTGAGCGATTAACAAATTGTGTGGGATCCAACGCGAACAAATTTTTTTGACAGTCAAATGTTTCTGCAATATTGAATGTATGCTGGCCCCACTAATGCCTAAGATTGTCTCAATCTCACGATAGGTCAAATGACGATCTTGCAATATCAGTTCACGCACAGCATCAATGGTTTTCGGAACAACAACTGATTTTGGACGACCTTCACGAAATTCGTCTTGGAGTGAACTACGACCACGATTGAATTCACCATACCATCGATAAACACTGGTCCTTGATGGAGCTTCATCGCCAAAAAATGAATTAAGTTCATCCATGCAATGTTGCTGAGTTAATCCACGTCGAAAGTTGTAAAAAATAATCGCACGAAAATGTTAACGATTTAATTCCATTTTTGCACCGAGATGAATCTTTTAAGTTACTGTAAACTACACAAATAGCGCTGGTATTTCAAAACGTTCTGAGTACGTAAAAGCCAAAAAATGTCAAACTTTGCGATACAGCTGTCAGTTGCCAGATTGCAACACCAGGGTTGCCAAATCCCGAAATATAAAAGGCACCCCTCGTATTCTTTATATATAAAAATGAATGTTTGTATGTCCTCGATGAAACTACTGGACCGATTATTATAAAAATTAGTATTTATGGTATATCTATTTTTCCACGGAGAAGGTTTGTGGAATATGCTCATTGCTGCCACTCGCCACCAGGTGGCACTGCAGAGTAGCAACTTCTGCCGGTTTCAACCGATTCTTTCGAAATAAACAAAATCAATAAAATGGTTTAGAATGAATTGAATATTTGTGTACTGATTTTTCTTTAAAGTTATTGTTTTTAAATTTATTTTAATTGTTGGCGTAGCAACGCGTGCTGGGTACAGCCAGTTTATAATGAAATATATCTATTGTATTTTTAACCGTAATAAAAACGCCGGAAAACTAAAAACAAATACGTTTAGTAAGCTGCGCGAGCACGAGCAACACATGTTTTGCAGCGGCCAGCCAACGCTGTCCACACTGCAAGTGCAGGTATGCTCGTAACAACTACCATGTAGTGGCCAATCAACGCTCTCCACACTACAAAAGTAGTCATTGGCAAGCACCTAAGCTCTGCTCACCGCTGATTACCAAACGAAATATGTTATTTCGAAGAGCGCTCAGGCTTTTTATAGGCAAAGGCAATCCTGTATAAAATTCAAAATTAGAGTTTGAAAAAAGACGTCTAGTAGGCATTACAATTTCAGGGCACTGCCATATAAGAAAACTTTAAATTAACTCTTAACAAGTAGAAGGTATTACCATATAGAAATAAATAACTAAATAATTTATAAAATATAAGTATGCTACAGTCTCCCCCTTTGGAGTGAGGAACTCGCTTCTTCAAAGGCTGGAGAGGATTGGGACGTTCATCTTTGTTAGCGCTGTTTGTCTTGAAGACGTTGCTCAATTTCTTTTGCTGACTTAAAATTCTCAGTGATGTTTCAAAACTAAGGCCAAATTTGTGGAATAAAATTTTCGCTCTCTACTATTGCCCGAACATCATGTTATACATCGTTGAGAGTTTGCATTTCTAGTCCAAAAGTGAGATACGCTGGAGTAAAATTTGTACTGTAACATTTGGCGCTGTTTGAATAATTAATGGAATAATTTCGTTCTGGTTCGGTTAAAAGTTGCCTCGCGTATTCGATGTCATGCTTATCTTTCCCCTCCCCCTGGAGTAAAGCTGCACCTAGCGCTTATGCCAGGTTTTATCATAAGTGTTTTCACAAAAGAGAGTCGATAAGGTGGACTAAAAAAAGGTTTATGGTCCCTCGTATCAATTTTATGATCTGCATATGGAGTCGGTTCGTCGATTTTCCAAAACGTTTCTGCGTGATTATGAAGTACGCTGTTAAGTTGTCTTTTCTGCTCATGATTCAAGTCCTTACCATCAGTTGATTTTAATACTTTGAAGTCTATGGAATAAAGCCTCGTAAAATCGTTGTCATCATATTGTAAATTAGACCATTACATAGTGACGGCTGCAGCTTTCTGTCTGGTGTTACATCATCGGCTGGCAACGCTTCTTTAAATATTGTTTGTATTGAGTGTGGTGAATAGTTATAATTTGGAATTTCCGGACCATAAGACTTGAACTCGGATATGTAAATTTTCGGTGTATATGTTACTCGCTCAGGCTGTTTTTCTGAAATTCGCTCGAATAAGGATACAGCTATTGGCCCGTTGTAAAGGATACAGCTATTCCGCTTTGCAGTCTTTAGCTTCATCTTGAAAAGTTGGGCGAATTGGCCCCACGTTGGGCGACAGTTGTAAAGTTGTATTTATTTTATTATAAAATATTATTTAATTTATTATAAAACTAATGGAAAACTAAAAACAAATACGTTTAGTAAGCTGCGCGAGCAAGAGCAACACCGGTTTTGCAGCGGCCAGCCAACGCTGTGCACACTACAAAAGTAGTCATTGGCAAGCAGCTAAGCTTTGCTCATCGCCTATTACCAAACGGAATATGTTCTTTCGAAGAGCGCTCAGGCTCTTTTAGGCAATTTTACGGCATTGCCATATAAGAACACTTTAAATTAACTTAGACTAACAGAAGCAATTAAATATGATACAAAAGCCAAATATTTAGACATAATAATTGATGCAAAACTGGCCTGCAAGGAGCATATTCTTCAAAAGAGAAATGAAGTTAAAAACAGATTCAGACAACTATACTGGTTACTTCGAAACGACTCGCGACTTTCACTTGGTAATAAATTGTTAATCTACAAAACTCTTATAACACCAATCTGGAAATGTGACATCGAACTATGGGGAACAGCATGCATATCAAACCTTAAAATAATGCAACGACTACAATAAAAAATCCTAAGGAGTATCAAAAACGCAGGCTGATACATAATCAATGAGTGAGCCGAAAAAAAATTTTTTAAGGATCGAATTCTAATAGTGCGGAAAAGTTGCACTGTTAGACTAATAAAATGTGTGCCTAATTTCAGCCGAATCGAACGATATCTTCTGTCGCCAGCAGAGGCCTAAAATATTGAAATTTCAATTGATATTCTGAAAAATTTTACTTTTTTTCTCTATGCATACATTCCGGAGCCCATTTCATACCAAAAGTAAGGAATATAAACTAATTAGACATAAATTGATCAAATATTAAGCACCTGTCTATAAAAAAATAATCAAACGTTATTGATTGTGCAGCTTTTTCCTTACTTTTTATTGCGAAAATACGAGTACATAAATAATTTTGTAGCACAGTACCCACCACGTGGAGGTTGCTGCACTTTGGGTTCCTTTTTTTTTCTTCTTTTTTTTAATAAAATTATTTTTTTTTTTTTTATTATTTTTTATTTTTTTTTAACTGGTTTGTTCTTTTTTACATGTTTTGTAATACATATTGTAAAAAAATTATTAAATAAAAAGTTTTTCAAGAAAATCTGCGGTTTTTAAACGTAAAGCAATAGTTCATTTCATATTTATCAAATCACAGGGAGTATTGTGCTTTGTTGTCAAACTGAGGCATAGTTTGACGGGGTGCTAAAGTGTGGTATGGATATTTAGAGAACGCTTTCTGGGTCTACTTACCGCTATATGAGTTATACGAAGACGGCAGGTGACTAGTAAGCTACTCCAACTGTGTGCCATTATTTTTTGCGTGCTCTTTTCGACAATCCAGTGATCGAACTCAGAGAGTTATTGTAAGAAAAAAAAAACTGGAGTTAAAAAAAAGGTTTTACGAGGAATCTAAAAAATGATTGCCGAAAAACTAAATAATCCGTAAACCATAAAACGAAAAAAATAATTAAAAAACCAAATTGTTTATGTAAGTTAATAAGTGATTAATTTAAAAGCTAAATAGTAAATTAGGTAAACGAAAAAGGAGTGATAATTTTATCTTATTGAAAGAGATTTATTTTCATATTAAATCTTGGGTTTTTAATAGTTTTGTAAGTGAATGAAACAAAGGGAAATAAATTTGTAAACTGAGTTATGGAATAGTTAATTAGGCAAAGTCAACTAGAAAAGCGATGAATTTAACAATTTGATTTGTGATAAAAATGTATCATAAATGAGAGTGCATTGAATTTAAAAATTAAAAAAGAAATCGTCAAATTTTTTAGTAACACATAAATAGAACAATACGAAACGATTAATTTATAAAAAAGAGGGATTGAAATTGCTTCACTCATTTCTCATTTTTTATCTCACTAATGCTCTGAACGTGAACAGATAAGTAATGGAGAGGGTAGCGCAAAAAGAGGGACTATTAGTAAATCAGAGCAATAGTAGAAGTAAAGAATTCGAAGTGGACCGGAGCGATGCTGGCAAAATTATTTACTTGTATTCTAGCTACTGTAACTGGAGATGTTGCTTTGCTACTGCTCCCATAGCTGCTATTTGAACACTATTCGTTTTTGTTTTGTCCGACGCACTTCTTGTGCGTTTTGCGGTGCTACACTGAAAATATAACCGACAAATTAGGTATGTCAGTATCCTGTAGGTTTTAGGTAAGGTTGAATACAACTTAAAATTATATTTTTTACGGTTGCTGAGTGGTTAAAGGGGTTTCGTTAAAAAAAGAAACAATTCCATACATGGCGCACTAATATATACTTGTATATCTGTATAGATATTGTTGTCCCGGCAATTGGCGGCCCGCAATTGATACAATATTAAAGTTTCCTTTTTAATGAGCTTAAATCTTTATTGAATTCAATTGATACAAATTTCTAAATATTCAATATGTACAAATAACTTATGAATGCAATAGAAATAACGTCTGCTGTGACACTTGTAATTCGCGAATGTGGGAATGAGAAAATAGTAGAATGCGAAGGGGGTCATTGCAAGTTTTCACAACATACCCCCTCGTAAATTTCCTACGAATTCTAGTATGAAATTTACCAATTCAATTGTGACTGGTAACATTGAGTTTCGTTAATTTAATTACGGTTCGGGTGCACAGACCGTTTGCTAGTTTCACCACAGCGCTACGAGCCTCTCCGTCCTTGCCACGGTGGAGATCTATAACAATTCTTTTCGGTCATGAGTTCCTTTTCGCATTGTTGTCAACGATGACCACGACGTCGTTTATTTCGATAGATCGAATCGGCGGGTGGAACCACTTAGAGCGTCTGGTAAGGCACGGGAGATATTATTGGATCCAACGCTGTCAGAACTGGTTAGCTAGCTGGTTTGAAATTCGAAAGCATCGACGGAGAGCAGGCTCACTGTCGTTATCACAGCCTGATTCGCGAATTCCGTCTGAGTTTCCTAACAGAAAGTGATTGGGTGTAAGTGTATCGTCGTCTGCAGGTTCCAAGGGCTCGTATGTCAGAGCTCTTGAATTGAGAATATTTTCAATGTCAGCCAGAGTAGACCTTAGAACTTGTTCACGTAGTATTGATTCATGCGTAATATCCATTAAAATAGATTTTGTTGACTTTATCATTCGCTCCCATGCCCCATCCATGTGAGGACCCGAAGGCGTAATGAAGGACCACTCGATTTGGGGATGTCTTCTCTCTAGCTCATCGGATGACGCCCTTTCTATATCGCTGATAAGTGCTCGGTTAGCGCAACGAAAATCTGTGCCGCTGTGTGGCACAATGCGCTTCGGGACTCCTCTTCGGCGCACGAACTGCATCAGCGTTAACAGGAATGTCTCCGTCGACAACGACGCCGCGATCTCAATGCAAACGGCACTACTCATCAGGCACGTAAATAGTACAACCTAGCGCTTTTCACGCCGCCGCCCAATATATACGTCGATGGGGCAAAAATAGTCCACTCCTGTAAACGTGAATGGCCTTGTAAATGGTGACAGTCGTTCTACAGGCAGACTTCCCATATCCGATTGTTGCGGCCTAGCTTTACGATTGCGACACATTTGGCATCTTTTGGAGTTCTCTTTTACCATCGTCCACAAAGCACCAAAGCAGTATCGCTGGCGCAGCTAATTCACAATAATCTCATTATGATGGTGGTGAAATTTTCTATGATAAAAACCAATTATCATATGGTAAGATTTTTCGGGAGTATTACAGGTCGCTATTCGACCTTTGACGCGAAGAATCCTTATCTCGTCCAGATACGGCGACCATTTATAGATAGCAGTCTGCCGCTGAAGATTTTCAGTAGGCTCTTGACTTCTTCGCTAAATGCATTTTCTTGGCTTACGGTTATAAAAATTTACTCTGTTCCTTCAATATCGCGCAATTTGCAAAGTTTTAGCAGCGAACGTGGCGAAAACTTCAAGATCCAGCGCAGGAAACGCGAAACAATTTGTTGTGTGGAACGCAGTCTTTCCCATGTTCTAAAATTACTGACAGGGTAGGGGACAATAGTGCATCTGTGCTTATGTGATGCAACTCTGATGTAGTGCCTACAAGCTCCCCTACAGACCAACTAGATTCGGGCTGGACTAAGAACTTTCGCCCTCGAAACCAGCTTGCATGGTCGTCAAAATTGCGAACGTCGGACCATTTTGTACCCTCTTCAGCGAAATATCAAGAAGATGGCAACCACCTCCACTCTTAAGCGCAGGAGCCCTCAAGAATTTCGTCAACACGTAACACAACGAATTGGTGGAATTTGCTTGCATATGAGCGCACACAGCATATCACGTTTTTCGAATCTATCCAAAAAATTCTACGGTTTACCTGAACAGGAAGTTGCTAGCCTATTAAAATTGCCAGCCGCAGACCTAGGCCTGCTGCGGAACAACATCAGAATTCAAGCCACAAATAGGAGGAGAAGCTCGGCCAAACACCCAGAAAGGGTGTACGCGTCAATTATATATATATATATTATATATATACCTATATATAAATTATCGAAAAAATTCTTTTCAACCAGTTCCACCAGTTACTGTGATAATTCTCTCTGATAGGCTCGTCCCAATTAACACCTGAGCGCCAAATGGCCTGTAGAGTGATGTCCAAGTTGATCGAATATTTTCATGATTGTAGGCAAAACTTGCCGCTTCGACGGATATGTATGCTCATCAAAACCTTCTTGTAGAAACTTTTCTACAAAAGTAAGCTCATTCGACGCTGGTAGCCACCACATTCCAAACACCTTTTCGATAGTAGCTTCAGGTTCCTCAAAACATCTGGATAGTAGCGTGCTATCAGCAGAGAGTGCAGTCAAAGTTTTCATAAAAATGATACCACATCTCATAGCCTCCTTCGTTGTGGATCCAGGGAACAACAGTGGCCAAACGCGATAACTCTTCTCATTGTCTGCACTCTGAAGCCAATCATCGACAAAAGTGTTATTTATAAAAACTTCGACAGCTTCGGGATAATTTTCGGTACATGGCATAGACATCTGGCTGCCGATTAGACTCACCGCCGCGCTATAAAAACTTCTGCGCTACTTGGTTCTCTTTGGCTACCTTAACTTGGTGCAACCTCGCGTGCAAATCTCCGCATATTGCAAAACGCTTTTCGCGGAAGCGAAGGAGAATGCCCATCATGGAGCTTAGCTGATCAGGTCCTTTTAACAGCATGTTGTTAAGCGCCATATCTTCAGCTTTGGCTGCAGCGTCCCGTACCAATCTAGTTTTGTTCTTGTTGACGTTGAGCACCGGGAATACGGGATGTACCATGATCTGACACTTATCGATATATCGCGTGACTCCAATTTGCGTATGTAACCCTTTTTTTTATAGTCGTCAATTTCGTCGACGATAAAGCGGTGGAGTTGGAGATCCCGCTTCATCTTGGCCTCCCGACACATTAGTCGGTGGCGCGCCATAGGAAGTGAATCGATTAAAGCGACGACGTCTTGTTTCCATAGCAATTTTGTTTCCCATCTCTTTTCTGTTGGTAGAAGCTTGGTGGATTTTTTCATCAATTGTAAAGCACGTTCATCATCCTTTGAGCGAAGCGGCTTAGCTGGCGCATAGACACCGATAGTGTCGATAGCAAAATACGCCTTCACTTGTTCATCCATTCGGTCCCTGCCCGTAGGATCACAGCTGCAGATGTGGAGCACACGGGGCGTCACATGTTGTACAGATGTGTCTCGACCATAAATGGTCCATCCCAGTCAGCATCTAGCAATAATCAGGTTAGAGGTGCTCCTCTCCTTAACTTCAATTGTCACACAGACTTTCGCGTTGTCGACTCCAACAATAATCCGGGGCCTAGCATCGTTATATGGTAGTATAGGTAGACCTTTGAGATGTGAATGCTTCCCCATTGTATCACTGTCCAATATTTGAACAGGCAGACCTAAATGAGCAATAGTGCGTACACCTCTTAACAAGTAGTTTGGAGAACCCAGCTGTGGGTCTCGCATTGATCTCAAAACTTACAAACTTGTAGTTATTTTCGCTTTGAGTAATTTCGTTAGTCCATCGCAGGTACAACGCCTTGGACGGCTCGTCCAAGTCAAGGTCATCTGCAACCTCGCTCTCAATTAAAATGCAAGATGCACCTTCGTCCGTGAGTGCATACGTGTCAACTGATTTGGGTGCGTTACGAATAGTAATGGCGACATACCTGAATAGCGAGCTCTGCTTATCTTTTGATGAGCCTGAATGACATTCGTGGTATAGCGATGTTTGCTCAAGACCGACGTTGCTCTTAACGGGAACAGGTGTATGCACAAAAGCGTTGTGTGCCATCTGGCAGCCGTCAACCCCACTCTAACTCTTCAAATTGCATCGGCGAACATAGTGTGAATTGAAACAGCGGAAGCAAAAGTTTTTTCTCTCGTACAAATAGCCATCGATCACTGTGCGGGGGCGCAGTTAATTCTGCACAGTCTGCCAACAACTTATAGCTGGCACCACATTTTGGGCATATCGCGTTTATTACTTCATGAACTAAAACTCTCGCCTTGAGGGAATTACGGCCACCTCGCTTTATTTCAATATTGTCAAAGGCATTTGTTGTTCTGGGTGGGTCAGATCTTGTTACTTGACTCGCGCAGGTAGCAAGTCCAAAAAGCCAGTTGTCAAAAACAGCAATGTCGACGCGACTGAGCGACATATGATAGCTGCCCCAATTGAGCCTTTGATCGCTTGGCAATTTAGCAACAAGGTCACAAGACCGTTTAAATAATCGGCCAGGCCAACCGCTTGGATTATAGCGCGATAGTTTTGCACTGCAAGTGAAAATGGTATGATCATTTCCAATTATCAGCCCTAACGTTTGGCTCTTGTCTCAATTTCATTTGCATTGTTTGATGGATAATGTCAGGCCTACCATAAATCATTCTCCATGTGTAAATGCCAGACCGACTGCTGCTGGCATCATTAACCTACCGCACACTCCTTCGAGAGCTGGTCCCTTTAAACTCTTTTGTAGTCTAATCAGGTTTTCTTGATGAATAGGGGCCAGTCTTCAGGCCTAGCGGAAATGGTCGGTGAATCCTTGGCTATCACTTGCCTGCTGGAAAGTTGCGTTGGTGTTAAATTGATGTCGGTTGTGCTATATTGGCTGAAAACATTATAAAAGGGATCATGCATTTGGTTATCCGATATCGTAAATGCATTCACTGGCGCGGTTTGCAACAGCTGTGCGCAACTATTTTATTATATAAAAAAATTGTCGTCATGCCCTTTCCAGCCGATAAAGCAGATTCACCGGGAGAAATCCATTGTTCCACCCCTTCACCGGGAGAAATTATTGTTGCTTTGTTTCTGGTGTGCAATGATGAATCAACAGGTTTCATCAAAAGTGAAAATTCGACGCGAAAACTTCTTTGTATCTCACTTAAATTGCTCCAACCACTGCTTCGAAGTTAACAGCCGCATCTGCTTGTTGTTGCTTGTGAGCAATCACGAAACCCATAGGGCCAACAATTTTTTCATCACCAACTAACCATGTAAAATATTAAATGCTAATTAGACGAAGACTCTTGCTTTCATTTGGAGTATCCCTTAACTTTTACTTTATTTTATCGTTGATCCCTGACGCAACCACCACGTGCGGTATTCCACTTCTTGAGTACGAAGGTGTGAAAGTCGGTTGAAATTGCTAGTGAACTATAGATGTGGATCACCCTTTACCAGTTAACTGACTTGACGACATATCACACAATTTCTATTACGTTTTATACTGTATACTGTTAATATTCGATGCTTATTTTTCTCTTGCTTTACTCATTTGCTCATATCTCTCTTGCTAAATCATTCTTGCAAGCATTTACATTTCTAGTACATAAGCCAACGGTAATCCCATTTCCCGTTACTATATACAAAAATTGCGCCGTCTCAGAATTCCCGCTATTCAAATGGGACTCCACCAACAGTCGAGAGATAAGCTGTCGCCGTTTTCGCTCACTTACCGATTCCTGCCATATTCAGCAGCAACATAGAAAAATGGTTCACTTCGATGGATTTTTGGTTTACAGCTTCCGGAATTAAATCAGACAAACAAAAAGCAACAACTGTATTCGCAGCGCTCGACCCTACAGTGATTGGTGAATTGTCAGAGGTTATAGTTGAAATACCGCAATTGGAACGCTTCGAGTATGCCAAATCGCAGATAATCCAACACTTCGCCGATAGTGAGCAGCGCCGCCTGAATCGACTACTTTCCGAACTTCCCCTTCGTGATAAAAAGCCGTCTGAATTATACGTCGAAATGAAACGCTTGGCCAGAGGTACTGTAGGCGAAAGCGTATTGAAAACCACTGATTCCGTTATAGACGCAGTTACCTCGCAACTGGTCCACCGAGTTAAATCTGGAGTTTCGAGCGAAATAAACCAACTTCGCGCATCTATACAAGATTTCGGCAAGCGTTTAGATAGACTCATCATACACTCATGCTCCCGCACTTGCTAGCAGTCCATTAACAACGATTTAAGCCAGGCTCACCCGTTTTCGGGTTGGTACCATCAAAAGTATGGAGCAAACGCACGTAAATGTAGTAGTCCATGCCGTCATAGACATCGTACAGCCCAAGCAGTAACTACGGAAACACGAGAACAATGCCTAGTTGACCACGTCAAAATAAAGAATTGTAAGCCTTCAACATACACTGCAATTTTTCGCCTCCAAAACAACGTTCCTTGTCGACACCGGCGCCGATGTGTCAATCCTTCCGTACAAAACGCTCATACGATATCCGCCCTAGCGCCACGAAATTCTACGCTGCTAACCGAGCTGCGATAAAGTTCTGGGTGAGAAGCGAATGAAGATCGACCTTGGTCTTCGGCGAAAGTTTACGTAGTCATTTATAATCGCCGATGTCACGTAACCAATAATCGGAGCTTATTTCACTAAATTCTGCAACCTTCTTATACACATGCGTCAGAATAAGCTTACAGACAACACGACATCATTAGAAACAACAATTTCGTCAATTACATAGAAATCAGGCCAGCTAAGAACATTTGTAATAGACGGACTCTGCAACGAAATTTTATGCGAAATTCCAGGTATCAAAAAATTGAAAGCCGAATTCGAGTTTTTGTTAAAAACCGAAATTTATCGTCTTTCTAGCAGCATTTGGTCCAGTCCGCTTCATAAGGTTCAAAAAAAGAGTTAACACTTGGAGGCCATGTGGAAACTATCGGGCGCTTAATGCGCAAACCCTGCCGGATCGATATCCGCTTCCATATCTAACGGACTTTGCTAATATTATTCGCGGAAAATCCCACTTTTAGAAAATTGAGTTCCAAAGGCACTTCACCATGGGTCAATTCCTCCGGAGACGTGCCCAAAACCGCAATAACGACGCTTTTCGGTTTGTATGAATTTCAATACATGATAATCGGACTTTGTAACGCGGCACAGACCTTTCAACGCTTGATGGAAGAAGTCCTACTAGGTCTGGATTTTGTCTTCCTATACATCGACGATATTTGCGTAGCTTCGTCCTCGATCGAACAACATCGACAACACTTACGCTTGGTTTTCCAGCATACCTATACAGGAACGTAACTTATGCTAAATTTTTATCGAAAATTTCTTACTCACGCTGTCGACAATCAATCTAAGCTACAGCAGTTAAGCAGGTAACAAGAAAAACGATCTTATACTACTCGTTTGGAGTTCGAATGCTGAAGCCACATTTCAACTCTGCAAGGATGAACTAGCGTTTGCAACATTACTATTTCATCAATCACCAGATGCAGAGTTATCTCTGCACACCGACGCCTCAGACTTTGTCGTGGGTGCTGTTTGCATCAAGTGGTCGGTGGAAAATTTCAGCCTGTGGGATTCAACTCCAAAACACTTACGCTCGCACAGCGTTAAGTGGCGGATCCCAAACCCAGCGTAACACCAGCTATACTGGAATGCTTCGACTTCTCACTTTAGTGCACTCCCGAAGGGGTGATCGGAAGCTACCCAGAGGATACTTTGGCTATTCCCGGGAGTTGTGAGCTGATTGAACCATATGCAGAAGAATCGTCCTGGCCACTCCCGAGTGAATGATGATCAGTAACTTTACCCACTTGCGTGGACTTCTACATATGGAACCCTCCTCCTACATAGGCTAATTTATCACCGACGGGTGAATCCTACATTACTGCGGATCTTTTCTCTCGGATATAGACTCTAGAGTAAGTTGTCGACTATAGCGCAATTGCAAAAGCACAACAAGACGTCCAAGAGCTGCAGATGTATCTGAAAGCAGGTATAAATTCGAAATCTTCACTAATATTAAAACCGTTTGTGCCTCCAGGAACCAACGTCCATTAATTTGCGATACATCAACAACTATAATACGTCTATACATTCCACAAGATTTTCGACACCTGACTTTCCTGACTTATGACATCGTGGAGTGAGTGCCATAGCTAAGTTAGTTACAACTCATTTTGTGTGGAAAGGCATAAGGAAGTATGCTTCAATATTCATGAAAAGTTCTGGGGCATGCCAGCGCGCAAAAATTCATCGCCATACGAAATCTCCTCTCTCTAAATACGTAACACCTCAAGAAAGATTTGCACTAATAAACATTGACATCGTTGGTCCAGTTTACTATGTGAAGGACAACGATATTGCTAATCTATTGTAGGCCGTTTCACGCGGTGACCAGAAGCTGTTCCCGTCCCTGATATGACAACCGAAAGTGTTGTCAAGCATTAGTGTCGCAGTGGATTTCGAGGTTTGGTGCTCCCGAACGTATCCCGTCCGAGAGCGGCCGTCAATTCGATTCTGCAATTTCTTCAGGAGCGGATATCCTTGATCGGGACTACTCATCTACGGACTACGCCACATCATCCCCAATCCAACGGAATCATTAATCATTGTTTAAAATACGCGAACTTTGCCATAATGCCAACAAAAAGATACATTATTTACCAACAATACTTCTTGGACTCACAGTAGCATTCAAGCCTGGCATTGGAGCATCCCGGCAGAGCTCGTGTACGGAACAACCTTAAAAATCCCTGGTGAGTTTTTTTCATTCCACAAACCTTACAGAAGCAGCTATCGACGCAGTAGCAAACTTTCGTAAGTCAAATTACGCCCTACTGAAACTGCACATCACCCGCCTCCAGCAACGTTTGTATCGCAGGAGCTGCAGGAAGCCACACACGTTTAGATTCACCAGCCGATTTGTTAAGCTTTCGTCTAGAACGGGAGTAATGTAGAGCACCCTTTTCCCAGTTAACTGGCTCGACGACATATCACACAATTTCTCTTAAGAGGGATGCTCGTGCAATTATGGAACCGCTGGGTGGAAACAGACTACCGTAAAGGAAGCTCCTGTTGGTATGAATCTGTTGCGTCGGATGTTGGCAGTACTATCGACAAGGCCATTAACGGGGCTGTCTTCAGCATCGAACAACTGTTCGGCAGGGTGCCGACTTGGAGGTGTTGGAGAGAATTATCGAAGCACTATAAGGTGGCGTCCGCCAATTTTCTGCACCACCTTGGGCAATGTGGAGCCGATGTAGTTCTGATCCAGAAGCCATGGCTGAGCAGTAGTGGTATCAGGATGAAAAATGATTTATTGATTGTACATAGGGGAGAAGAAAACCCCCGATTCTTTGCACTCATCTGAAAAGAACTAAAAACATTCATTTTGCACAATTTCAGCAATGGATTCATTGCTACGGTGCTACGGCGGATGCGTTATGATACCTAAAAAAAATGAAGATTGCCGAGCTTGCCTTGTCGAACAGGCAGTCGTAAGAAAAAGATGAATAAATTAACAAACAAACAAAACACAACCAAAGCAAAAATAACAACAACAAAAGGGGTAGCGGTAAAAAGCTGGGTAAACATCTTCTCGCGTGCCTCTTAGAGGCGGAATTTTCACTTTTTGAGGCCAATGAGGGTAATGAACCATCCAGCAGACGGAGGTGTACCACGAGCCGGCCCTGGATCATGAGAGAACGAGTGGGAACCGCTACTAGCGGCTCTTACCAACTGACACCGTCCCCGTTGCAGGAAAGGAACTGCTCCTGCACCCGCCCCAGAACAAGGAAGCGAGAAATTAATAGTTGAGCACGCACCCGCTGCAAAGCGGGCAGATCACCAAGCGGGTACCCTATGCTAAGAGGCAGCGAGCGTATCTACACCTCCTTCAGTGAGCCCAGGGACCGGCAGGTGTTCCTCCCCTGGCAGCTCTGGAGGATAGTAACGGGCAGCACATAAGCTATTCGGACCCTTAAAAAGGCATCTGTTTGACAGTGCTACCCAACAACTATCCTGTGGAGACGCTAGGGTAAGAAGACCTTACTGTGCTTCGGGAGGCCATAATGCAGGAGGTTTCTAAAGAACACTCACCTGCTGGCCTTTTGCAGTACCCAAGCTCGGGGCATGGAAGGCCAGCAGCTTGACACGAAAAGAGGGGATGATATACCCCCAATGGGCAATGTCACAGTGTACCTGTCGAGGGGCGCAGACAAATCTGCATAATTCGCCGTAGCGCTGCTGAAGGTGGCTTGAAAACAGAAGCGGGCGCATTCTGAGCAGCGGCGTCGAGGATGCAGGGCTACGGCCTAACTTGAGGATTGACGACGACTCGTACGTAAGAAGAATGGGCTATCGACTGAATTATCGGTTGAGCTCTGCCACCATGAAACCATGGAGGTAAAAGGCTGCCGGGGATAACGTACGTTGTAATTCTAGCGAAGGGCAGGTTCGAGAATAGCCATTGCGATATTCTGCAAAGAGCATTTAACCTGGTGCATGGTATGCTGGAGTGGATCTGGATGTAAGCCCGTCCAAAACTGCCATCATTCCTTTTACCAGAAAAATACCAATACTAGCAGTGAAACAGATCAGCATAGATGGGGTTGCTATTGGTTTGGTAAGCAATCATGATAATAAGAGCAATGGTGGCGTATGGAGCGGTCGCTCGTCATCGAGAGTCAGTGTGCTTCAGCGCTTATCATACGTGTGCATCGCGGGGTCAATGCGGACCTGAACTAAAGCCGCGATGGAGGTGATGCTTGAGCTAACATCGCTTGATATAGTTATTCAGCAATCAGTCGAGCATACCCTGCTGAATATTACCAAGGAAGGCTTCAGGAGAGGAAAACTGATCTCATGTAAAAGCATAGAAGTGCTAAGGCTGCAGCTCCCACTTACCCAGCTACTCAGAGACGATATCACAAGAATAATAAATTCGAAAATAAGTTCAGAGGTGAACTGAACAATAAGGTAAACTGGAGTAGACCTGCATTTGAAAAGAAACTGGAGTGTACCTTGCATTCCTCCACAGGTGACTCGAAGACCCCCTAGGTGCTGGAATTTATGGCTCCAGAACCAAGCGCTCTGTGCCTATGGACAGGTTTTCAAGTATCTTTCAGGCGGATATGTATGCCATTTGTCTATGTGCAGAGAAAAACTTAGACAGTAATGCCAGGAATGAGCGAATTTCCATTCTGAGTGACAGTCAGGCGGCACTCATGGCCCTATTGTTCTGTGAGATCAAATCCTCACTGATCTTTGAGTGTAACGAGAAACTTAATTTACTAGGGATGTACAATTGCATTCGGCTAATTTGGATCCCACTTCACAGGTGTATAACTAGAAACGAAATAGCGGACTCTACGGGTTAGGAGGTTAGAATTTGCCCGCGGTAACGGATGCATGTAGCAAGAGGCGACTAAAATCCACTCCTCAGCCTATTAGCCATGACTATTAACTCACCGACAATAGGCTGATGGAAACGAGTACATTAACGGCTTGGTGATGATGGGAACTCTGCCGTCATTAGAGCGTCTAACTACCTAACAGTTTTCCTGGCAGATAGGACATCAGGATCGAGACCATTAAGATTCTGATTACGACATGCTGGACACGATTTCGAATTGAGGCAATTGGGCTGGGATGTGCTCCCCTGCAACCTTAATAAACGGCTTAAAACCCCGCGGAAACGGCGTGCAGAAAGGAACACCATCTCCTCCGTCCTATTTAAACCTTGGCAGGTTTTAAGAAACGTTCAATGATCTTAATCACTAACACTGGTTGTGTAGGTTGGGTTGAGTTGACTTTCCATTAATTCCGGTTGAGGCTGTGCTCTGAACTCTGGACCCCATAAGGGTCAGAGTCAACCCTTGTATGACCTCCGTGCTTGCATAGATAATCATGGAGCTTTTTAGGAAACTACACACACGATCGGAGAAAGCGGTCTTATTTTTGGACCCAAAAGCATGAATAATACTAACGAAACACAAAACCAAAAACAAACAACAGATGAGCAGGCAAATATATTTAGGCTCGATTGTGATGAATTTACCTCCCCTTAAACACAACCGAAGCAATAGAGCAACAGGCGGAGCAACGAACCTAATGGCGGCAGCCGCAGTGCACGAGAACCGCATGTCGCTAATGTCAACGGAGACACCTACTGGCAGTTAACAAGGTGCGCCAAAATTTACCCAAAATAGAGACAAACCGGGCCCTACGCCAGTGTAAAAGGCCGCTGCAAAACCCGAAAGACTTCTGACGAGCTTTTTGAGCTCTGCCAATAGAGTTGAGGCAAACGGAAGGGTACTACCTACGCAAAATAAGAAGCTTATTGCTCTCGTCAGCAAATTTGGTTCTGAAATAGAGGAGCTAATCCCATTCTCTGAACCGCGGCACAACGTGCATGGCGATATCAAAAAACGATACAGCAAGACGGTGGAAGTCCAAACAGCGGCCGACAGCCGTGTCATAGCCATACAAAGTCCACCACAAAGCGGTAAGCGATTCAGGGCTCAATCGAGTCCCAAGGAAAACTCGCAAGACTCTGAGAAGGTAGGTAGATAGGTTAGATGGCAAGAGTACCCCAGGTACACTACAGGTAGCACTTACGTGCTTACAGTTTATTCTTTTGACGGACAGAACAGATGTCAGGGTCATCCCAGGTAACCCCTTCTGCCGACTCGCACCTTCGTTACAGACTGGAGCAATAGCATTTTGAGGGAAATGGTCACCAACAAGGATTTTTAAAAATTCTCTTTTGACAAGAATTTTACATGAATAGTCCTTGGAGAGGATCTTGCTGTGTCTGGCCGAGGCTTTTACTGTTTCAATGGACTCGCAGTTCTCTTTCCAAGAGTTGCGCTTCGCATCTCTAATGGCTTTCTTATACTCTTTCAAAATTACTCGATAATCTTGAAAGTTCCATATTTGATAACATTTATTAAAGACTCTCCTAACCTTCTGTTTCAAGACGGTCAGCGACTTACTCCACCAGGGAGGAAAGTCTTTCTTGCTTAAGGATACTGGACAGGCCACTGTAGAGGCAGTCTCATAGGACCTCTCTAAGTGTCTAACTTGCATATCCAGTTATTCTCTAGTGGTAATAAACAACTTACTTTTGTTCGACTTCTTGCTGAAAACCCTATGAAAAAGACACCAATTGGTTCTTTTAGGATTACTACGAAGCAGAAAGGTTTAACAAACTGATCAAAAGTGCTGCTTACCTTAACGGCTGCTGCCATTGTTCGGAATCTGCGTCCGTCTCAGACAACCACAGATCGTCAAGCAGCTTTTTTGTGTCGTCCCCTAATTTCTCCAAGTCGTCATCCAGTGCAACAGAGGCGGAAAAGACCTTCACTTTGGCCAACCTGAGGCCAAAGCGAAGCTTAGTAAATCGGCGAAGCTGTGTTGCTGAGGTTTTTCTACCTTGATGACAGACCAGTCATCTATTGGTACCTTATAATTTTGCATCTTGAGACACTGGACACTCTCCGAGCTGTCCAGCTCCATTTTCGGCAAACAAATTCGAGATCGTGGTCGCCTTGGAATTTCTGAAACAGGGATGAGCTTTAGCGAAATCCCTTCCCAGGCGTCACTGCTTACCTTAGAAAGGCTCCTCTCCAGACACTCCTTCGATAACTCATTGGCACGTTTTATTACCTTATAACCTCGACAGATTTAACCCGAGTCGAAGAGAGGTGCTGCTCCTTTGTTGTCTATGAGGTGTCTGACGACCATACTAGATATCCGTCCCTCAATAGAATCCCAATGGGGCAACACCACCCTTCCACTATTGGTTTTAGCGTTCGCGAGGCCAACTTTGCCCTTTCGGCCGTGGCTGCCGCACTGGTTGAAGGGCTCTCAACACCCTGGGCTGAGGAGTATTTGCTCTTCTTGGCTTCGTGTCCACTCACATCCTGTGAATGATTACGCTTAGCCGAGCTCCGTGCCG
The DNA here is from genome assembly GCA_037575425.1 of Anastrepha fraterculus. NCBI lineage: Eukaryota > Metazoa > Arthropoda > Insecta > Diptera > Tephritidae > Anastrepha > Anastrepha fraterculus. Next base: position 40,145 of record JAYXIM010015744.1, on the reverse strand, counting down.
ATTTAGGCTGTTGATGTGGTTGTTGTTGTGGCTGGTTAAGTTCAGCTGCGGTCGGAGCCTCGTACTTTTTGATCGCAGCCTCGCATCGTCAAGGTCCTGCTCGTGCGCTCTACCGGCCTGTTCATTCTTGGCAATCTTTGCCCGAATGAATTTCGCGCTCAGGTAACGCGTATTGAGCAGGTCACCAGATGATTTTTCTTTTTCTTTGTGGTGACCTTCGCAGAGCTCACCGGGTCATCAATACCAGGGGTCGCCTTGGCCAGAGGCCCCCATGGAAGCCTTTCCAGAGGCCGCCTTGATTACCTCACTAGAGGTGGTCTTGGAGGCTGACTGAAATCGGCTGGGCCTTAGAAGAGGCTCGACGATCGAGTCCTGGCTGAAGGCCAGCAGATCGTCCTCAGAGAGCGTGCCCAGCACACTCTCAGTTTTTTTCTTTTCTTCTTCTTTTTCTTTCCTTCTTTGAAACTTTTCCATATGCTATTTGGTTCCACGAGTTGGCACGGAAGGGGTGGTACGCCACGGCAGAATCGGCATACCGCGGTAAGGCACTTAATACAACCGACCTTGCATCTGCATCGAAGGGGACCGTTAGAGACTGGTTATTTACGCACTACCAGCCATGCAGCTCTCGGCGCGGGTACCTCAACCCATTAACCTAAAGTGCCGGTCGAAGGAGCCTCGTTTGTGAAAACAGGGAGTACCAAGTCCAGGACATCAAGTCTTTGAACGTGGCTAAAGGTTGCCATTTGGAGAGGAGTGGTTGTATTGTTTGCACTACTTTCCCATCTAACCGCACTGACTCTGAGAATACTCCGCAGGCAAAAAAAAGGAGTGCTGCAGCCTCAACGGCGAAACAAAAGCAATTGTTAAAGCCAACGCAAAAGAAGCAGGAGTGGACGAAAGTTCGAGGCAAAATAAGGATAAAAAGGCAATAGCAATAAAACCAAGAGCAAATGCCTTTAAAATCGCATAAAAGTCTGACGGTATTTCCTCCGCGAGCATATTGAAGGCAGTAAAATCCGACTTCGATCTCAAAGAATTTAGCGAGGAGGTGAGAACGGTTCGGCCAACACAGAAAGACGACTCCTTTTAAAGTTAAAGAGCCGAAGTGAGGCCAATGCCTCCAAATATCAGGCTGTAATTGAAAAAACACTCGCGAACGTAGGTGCGGTCGATCTGCGAACAAACATGGTCACAGTGTAGATTTCAGACCCAATTTCGGAACTAAGTTCGACAGACGAATTATTGGATGCTATGGTGGAGCAGGCGCATATTAAGAGGCCAGACAAAGGTGCGATAAAGAATACCAGAGCAGCACATGGAGGTACGCACGCCGTTTACATGCCGCTTCCGACAGCAGATGCTAAGAGGACCCTAGCTCTGGGGCATCTAAGAGTGATGTCGAGTCTCGGAAGTAGTGTCACCCAAGCACTGTATAGATGTTGGGGATATGGACACACGATTTGAGTGACCGGAGACAAAAGTGCTCAATGTAGTATAACGGCAGAATACGAAGGTTTCACCTGGGTTAAGGTACAAAACACCTACCTAGTGCGCTGCTAGGCGCCACCTCGCTGGTCAATCGAACAATTTGAAAGAATGCTATCACTTTTGGAAACAGAGCTGAGTGGAAGAGGACCAATAATAATTATTGGAGACTTCAACGCTTGGTATACCTTCCCCATGTGGTAAAAACACCAACGAAAGAGGAAGGGCTACCGAAGAAGCATTCGCGAGCATGTATATGGTACTTTTGAACGATCCCGAAGTACACACATTCGACAATGGGAGAGGGTAATCTGTTATTGATTTACCCTTTGCAGATCGTGCGACTGCATCAAAAGTTAGGTGGAAACTGGCGCAATGACCAGTTTAGCTGCGAGTAAACTTCGCCACAACAAAGTCCAGCAGCTTGCATGAAAACGAGGGTCTTTCAACGAAAGCGCTTTCCGCAAAGCATGGCAAAGCTGCGAAATAGAGCCTGATTCGGCAGAGATGATGGCAGGAATTATAGAGAAGCGACTAATGGCAGCGTGTGATGCAGCAATGCCCAGATATAAATCTAATAACAGGAGACAACCGGTGTACTGGTGGTCAGAGAAATAGCAGATCTGCGAAAAATATGCAAAAAGTTGAGAAGAAGTTACCGAAGGAGGGGGAACACCGTTTTTCCAACATGTTCACGACGAATTCCGAGCGCAACGCAGAAAACTAAAAAAATGATTGATGGTGTTGATGATAATCCGTGGGGTCTTGCGTACAAAAAGGTGAAGGCAAAGGTTAAAGGCTTTAAATCTCCTCAACCAACATGCCTTATTCTGCTAAAAAAAATAGTCGCAACACTCTTTCCCCAACAAGAAAGTAATAATCACAGGAGGATGCACTTGGATGTATACGAGACACCTGCCGCATCGGTAAGCAACCTGACCAGCCGACAGCGTGCAGGCCGCTCTGCATGCTAGACACTATTTTAAAGGTTTTTGAGCGCATAATTAGAGAGCGATTACAGGAACATTTGGAAGGGCCGGGCGGACTCTCAGACAACCAATTCGAGTTCCAAAGAGCAAGACCTACAATCGATGCAATAAGAACGGTGGTTGATATTGCAAAGGATGCCGTCAATAAGGGGAAAACTGCGCAGTGATTACGCTAGACGTAAAAAATACGTTTAACTCTGCAAACTGGAAAAAAATCCTCTCGACATTCAGAAGCTTCGCGGACCATGTTATCGTATCACTAGCAGCTATTTAAGCCAGGGAGTCCTGTTTTACAACACATAGTAAGGTACAAAAAAAAAATACATAGTAACGGGAGGCGTCCCACAAGGATCTGTTCTAGGGCCAACACTGTGGAATGCAATGTATGACGGGATTCTTAAGATTGTGATGCCAGCAAACGTAACTGTGGTGGGTTACGCAGATGATATTGCTCTAGTAGTAACTGATAAACGTAACGACTGCTTGAAGCATATGTGCAATGATGCTGTTGCGAGAATCTAAAGGGGGTTGAGGAACCCTAATCTAGAGCTAACTGACCATTATCAGTAAATGTAGTTGGAGCGAGAGCCTCGCTATATCGATTGGAGGACATGATATTGCATCCCAAACATGGGTAAAGTATCTTAGAGTACACATCGACGAGAAGCAAACATTCAAGGATCATCTAAAAATAACCAGTAATAAGGCAGTGAGAGTGAATAACACACTTATGTGTATGCTATCAAATATTTGAGGACCCCAACAAAGTAGAAGACAGTTTCTTTCAGTGGTTACCGACTCTATTCTCCTATACGCCGCCTCAGTATGGTAAGGAGGACGAACGAAACGTCCAAAGGAGTTACTGCAAGCTAACAGACTTAGCGCGCTCAAAGTAGCAGTATCTGATGATGCAGAACACGTGACTTTTCACAGCGCCAGATTTTTTGAAGAGCGCTTCGAGCTCGCAAAAGTCCTCGGAGTCGTCCCCACACCAGATAACCTTGTAACGCAAATGCTGAACTCGAAAGATAAAACAGTCTGCAGCAAGGATATTCATAAAACTGAGAAACTTATAATGGAAGCGCAAAGTGGAAGCAGGCTGACTGTATTCACGAAAAGACGACAATCACGAACGCGTGAGGTAAAGCCTCAAGACAAACCCAAACAGACAACAAGTCGATATCGAATAACGATATCGCACTTTTCAGATGCCGCATTGGTGACAAACCAATAGAGGCTATCGATACCGTATAACCCCAATACGCAATTAAGAGAGGAACCTGGAGGCACGTACCTGGTATGTCTAAAAGACATAAACACGGCTTCACCTTGATGAAATTGCTTTTAGCAGTCTCAGGATGGAATCAGCCAAGAGGCTGACTCCTCGACGCTAATCGTGATTCGTCTCTCAAGTACCCCATGGGAGCGGAACTTCTCGAGAAAACTTGTCTAAGCCTCGAAGAGTCATGCCAGCCTTTCGCGCTTTCAAAGAAGCTTCTCCAGAAGTCCCTCTATAATTCGAACTAATAAATTCTAACCCCTACCTTGTACAGTTCCCATCCTGGGGGAAACGTAATTCTTTTAGTCCTATTAAATATGCCCTGGCATTTAGACCTTAGCTCAGAGAGCTCAGTTGTCCACTAAGGCCGTTTTTTCTTCTTAGGGAGCAATCTTAGTGGACAGGAGCTTCCACGGGTACTATTACAAGCTCAGGTGAAAATCTCCACCAGCTCGTCGATCGATCCACCAACAGATCTATATTTTCCCTCGGTTCTTCAGGCAGTAGGCTCAGCAGATTTCTGCTATATGTATCCCAGTCCGTCCTCCTCAGACTCCTATAGGAGGTTCTTTTTGGACGGGTTTCAGTGATAAAGAAAAGAATATACTTATGATCCAAAAAGGAGTGAGTACTAAGGACCCTCCAATTGGAGATTCAATGCAACAAAGAGGAAGAGGCCAAACTGAGGTCCAGCACCTCTGGTTGCAGTGATAAAAGGAGGGTCCTTACCCCTGTTACAAATGAACAAGTTCTCGTTTTAAATAAAATCAAAAATGAGTGGCCATGACGATTCTTCTACATATGGTTCAAGCAGCTCACAACGTCCGGGATTAGCCCACGCATCCTCTGGGTAGCTTCCGAACACCCGTTCGGGAGTGAGCTAACGTGAGAAGGCGAAGCATTCCAGGATAGCTGGTTGTGCGCTGGGTTTGCGACCCAACCTCTTAAAGGCTGCAAAAATGCCACAAATCTAGCATTCAGCCAGCCACTTGTTTCAGCATCATGCGTGGATCAATTACTGAATCGAAATTCAGCACAGTGCAAAACCACTTCAGTGGACCACATCGCCGCTATTAAAGAAATTGACAATGGCTTAATAGTGGTAAATGATCGCTTAGTAGAAGTCCCCGAGGGAACAAACTCAAGAGTCACTATAAAAAGCAATCTTTTGATAATGTTTGAAGGGAACGTTACATAAAATGGTACAAATTTTGTCAGCTGGAAAAGGTGGTTCAATTGCGCCCGAAGCCCCTCGGCAACGACAATCATGTTTACGGACCATGCAAGAACACCATCTTTGCTATATCTTGAGCAAATTCATGCCAGAAACTTAAAGCAAATCTCATCATTGCAACAAGAAATCGCAACAAAGCACCAGATATCAGTCAATTCATTGGTATAGTTGCAACTGCAATTGCATTTGTGCTTAAAGCTTATCTTTGGTCTAAACGGCACCGGAAGTTAGCCATTATTGAGGTGATAAGAAACACAGAAACTTCCACAGCGTCCGATGTATAATTGCTACCGAGGACGGCCGCTTTTAACCCTAGAACACACACCCAGAAAATACCACGTAAACACACACCCGGGATACGTTTGTACCCGGGACCTTATTTTGCGGTTTTTTTAATGCTTATTCAACCGATTTCTATGATTTTTTTTTTTAAATGTATATTTTAATATATTACAAGTATTTTGTCTTTTGTTTGATTCGAATATTCCTACTGGTTCCAGCGATATGGGCAAATAAAGTCAGGACATGCAGCAGTGGATTTTTGTTTTTGTTGTTGTCCTGATAAATGCAAAACAAAATAATATAATTTATAATAATATACTTGTAGAGTAACAACGAATACACATTTCGGTTTTTATTTCATTGAAATATTCTACCTGGTTCAAAAGATATGTGCAAAAAGGTCGCGCAAGGTATGGGTACGTAGGTAGCAAATACACTGGTATAACTGGTGTTTGTATTTTATATGCAGCTGCAAGGGTTGTTTTCACACGAGGTGTTGTTATAAATGCTGCCTGTTGATATTTTCATTATTGTTTTGGTGCTCAAAAGTATAAGAAGTGAAAATATAAGTGAAAATAAATATAACTGAAACTATAAAGAACTGGATACGAAATGACTTCAGGAAGAAACGAATATTTATCAAGTGCAGCATATAGAAGGTAAAAATGTAAAATAAGCAACAATGTAAACATATACTAATTTTTTTTATTATGCTGGCTAACTGAGGAACAGCGAGAATCATATGACGCTCCCTATGACTTTGACTCAGAAGATGAAGAAGAAATTCAATTCAATGATATTGAAATTGCTGATGACGATTCTGAAGTTTCGCAAAGTACCGCAGAAGTATTACCTGATTATGCGGACTGTGAGGATGATGAAGAAGACGTTGAAGAAGAAGAAGTAGAAGAAAATAATGAATTACCTGCTAGTGGCGAAAAATTTGTTGCACGTGATGGTACTGAGTGGATGAAAGAACCAAATGTTAGTCGTCAGGTACTCAGACAAAATATTATAAGAGAACGTTCTGGACCAGCTAGATGCACTGAAATGTTGTCAATAGAGCAAACATTCAAACGTTTCATGAACGTTGAAATGGCTGATATAATTATGCGCCACACAAATAAGTTAGCAAAATAAACTTATAATGCTTACAACAATGCGCATCCAAACACAACTCCTAAGTCATGGACGCCTGTGTCAATAACAGAGCTGTATGCATTTTTTGGCATACTTATTATGACTGGTGCGAACCATAGCAATGGAGAACATGTTCGAGATTTATGGAGCGTCAAAAACTATCCTGTATATCGCGCCACAATGGGAGTCAACCGTTTCTGTTCGATATTGCGGTTCCTAAGATTTGACGATAAAAACACTCGTGCAACACGCTTACTAACTGATAAAGCAGCACCGATCAGTGAGTTGTGGACGATGATGAACAATAATCTTGCTGCACATTACAAGCCCAGCTCATGCTTGACGATTGATGAACAATTATTTCCTTACCGTGGACGCACACGGTTTACGCAGTACATACCGTCAAAACCTGCTAAATATGGTGTCAAGGTTTGGTGGATTTGCGATGCCACAAATGCATATCCACTGCATGGACAAATATTTACTGGCCAAGCAGAAACTGGTAGGGAAACGAACCAAGGCGAACGAGTTGTGAAGGATTTGTCTGCCAAATACCAAGGAAGTGGCCGAAACATTACAATGGACAATTTTTTTACGACCTTGCCAGTTGCAGAACTGCTTCTCACCTGGAAACTCACGATCGTTGGAACTTTGCGCAAAAACAAATCATATATTCTTCAAAAAATGAAGCAGAACAAAAACAGGACAATTGGTTCAACGACATTTGGCTTCAAAAATAATGTGACAATGTGCTCTTATGTTCCCAAAAAAAATAAAGCAGTAATTTTGCTTTCGACCATGCATAATGATGCTGAAATAGCTGACAGTGGGAAACCTGAAATAATTGAATATTATAATCGTACCAAAGGTGGTGTTGATCGAATGGACCAAATGTTTGCGGAATATCCAACACAAAGACAAACAAAACGATGGCCACTAGCGATGTTCTTCAACATGTTGGACATTACAGCTCTTGTAGCCTTCATTGTCTACGGTTTGAATAACCCTATGTTGCCTTGGAGAACAAACAACAAGCGTAAGCAGATCCTGCGCAGCTTGGCTGAAGCATTGTGTATGCCCATTATTGAAGCCAGAGCCATAAATCGTCAAGTGACGCGAAATTTTTCGACTAAAATTGCTATTGAAGCATATTTCAACCGACCGCTGGAATCAATGGTGTCAACAGCAGCATCAACATCTGCCGCAGCGCGCACGCCAAAACCTGTGTCCGGATCTTGCTATTAATGTTACGCACAAGAGGAAAGACGCCGTAGAAAAACTAGAAAGCTTTGCGCCAAATGTAAGAAGCCAATGTGTCTTGAACCGAATACATCAACAAATTACTCTATTTGCCATGATTTTCCTTAGATATAAGATGCATTTTTATAATTTTTATAATAAAAGTCAATAATATAGTGTGTGAAATGAATATTTTTAATTTTTCAAATAAAAAAATTATGTAAAAAATTTTTTTATTTTTTATTATGAGGATTTTTACTATTGGGGTACAAACGTATCCCGGGTGTGTGTTTACGTATATAATGTGTTTGGAAGGCTGTAGCTTCTGAACCAATGGTCCGATCTGGTTCAAATTTTGAATTTAAACTCAAAACTAAATAATCTTCCTAGATCCGAAGGTATAGAGGTATAGCGGTTCAAAAGTTACAACACTTCAAAGTTGAAGTGGATACATTTGTACCCGGGTGTGTGTTCTAGGGTTGAAAGGCGGAGTAGTTAACGCCGGCTACGTGCTTATTCATAAAAACTTGCAAACTCCTTTGGTGGCTGATACTTGTCATAAAACTTATTTTTTATTCCAACTTATTTTGAAGTAATAACAAACTGCACCGGCTTATATGCTGCTACAATAACAAGATGTGCTACGTCAATATTAAGAAATGCTGACGATAAGTCTGCTATTTGAGAATGCCATGCAAAACATTAAAACAAACAAAACGACATGTTGAATTGTATTAAACAACTGTGTCAATATCGGAAGCGCTGGCAGAGGCAATGACACCAGCGCAGCAACGAAAGAAACGGTAGATAGAGTAGCAGTAAGTTAGAGCAGGGTAGAGTAGAGATCAGTAAATAATAATGTTCATGGTTTCGGTTATGTAATTAAAAATTTTAGATCACTCTTTGGCAGGTTCGCGACTGTAACTATTCATTAAGCCGGATACACGTCTTCGATTTTTACCTATTCAAAAAGATGGATCAAAGACCCTGTATCAAATTTTGTGTAGAAAACGACATCAAGTGCGCTGAGGCATTCCGAATGTTGACTGTGTCATACGCAGAATATACTTTTGACCAAAGCAACGTTTATCGGTGGTACAACATGTTCTCAGAAGGCCGAGAAGATTTGAACGACGAAAAGCGTGCCGGACGCCCGAGCACTTCAACAACAGACGAAAAAGCTGATGAAGTTAAGAAAAAGGGATTGGCCAATCACGAACCACCATTCGATTTTTTTCAATGATTTGGGCATGAGACGGGTCGCCGCAAAATTCGTACCAAAACTTCTCAATTTCGACCAATAGCAGCATCGCATGAACATTGCTAATGACATGTTGGACTCTGTCCGCGACGACCCAAATTTGCTCCAGAGGATCATAACTGGTGACAAAACGTTGGTTTATGACCAAGACCGAAAAAGGCGCGCAAAGTTCGGTCGAATGTAAAAGTTTTGCTTACCGTTTTCGTCGATTGCAGGGCTGTTGTGCATCATGAGTTCTTGCCGCAGGGTAAAACGGTCAATAAGGAATATTACCTGCAAGTTATGTGCAATTTGCGCGAAGCAATCCGCCAGAAACGCCCGGATTTGTGGAAAAACAAAAATTGGCTCTTGCATCGATAACGCCCCTGCTCACAGATCGTTGCTGGTGCGCGACTTTTTGGCCGAAAACAACACACTAAGCCATCGTATTCCCCCCAGATCTGGACCCCTGTGACTTTTTCTTGTTCCCGAAACTGAAGAGGCCCATGAACGGTCGACGCTAAAGACTGCATCGAAGTAGGACCTGAACAAGATAAAAAAAAAAGATTTTTTGAAGTGCTTCCAAGATTAGAAAAAACGTTGGCACAGGTGCATTATATATCATGGGGACTACTTTGAAGGGGACAAAATAGATATTAATGAATAATTAAATAATTTTGGGAAGAACACAAAATTCGCCATATTTTTTGAGCACACCTCGTACATGAACAGCTCTTGCTGGCTGTAGCCTGTGAGAGGCCTCATAGTGGTATAAAAACGGCACTTTAGTGCTACTTGAATCTCCAGAGTGATAAAAAAACTCCAAACTCTATTTTCTTAATAAAAATTAAGACATTTTCATTCATTAAATTGTTGAATGCATTCGCGGTATTGCTTCCGCCATCATTTTATTTTCCTGAATCTTGGAGAGCTATTTTTAGCTAGGGTATTTTAAATAATAGCAAAACAAATGATATAATCCACATTTATTTAGTAATGTTGGTTCATGCCCAGTCATATATTCTTCCCCGATAAGAGCAGTCTAGTCAAAGCCTGCTGTCTTCGCCGATCTTGTGCTTTGCAGGTGGTGCGGCTTTCCCGCCATAACATTTTTGGGAAATGTTAAACATCTTGATAGTATTAAATAATATTTTCTCTCCGTGTTTTTTTGTCTCATTCGCTCTTCCAGCGGAGCTTCTGGGACTTAGATTCTGCTAGATCCCGGATTTCCATTCAGAAGTCTTCTATATGATTGGGTTGCTTGGCTGTAGCGTGCCTTTATTAAGGAGGTGTCGTTATCATCCTAAAGCAATATACAAAAGTATTAAGTAAACAATAATTCCAAAGTTATTTTATTTTACTTACTTCGTGCAAGTAAAGAGTTCTCCAATAAGAGGTGTTATTTTGATATTCAAAGAAAAATACTATTTTTTAATATAAATGATCGGATGTTTATTTCATTATAAAGAGGAAGCTATGCCGTCTGCCCTCTTTGAGGTCTTGAATCGACCCTGAGCTGTTGGCATATACCTTCTCTTTCACGTGGCCATAAACCTCTTCGAGAGATAACATGGTCCAGAAACTTTTTTCGTAAAAGATCATTAGTTTCGTTGCTTGTGTCGCACGTAGCGCCGTCTTGTTGCAAATAAACGTTGTCCAGATCAAGACCATCCAGTTCCGGCCATAAAAAATCATTAATCATCTCTCGATAGCGGAATCCATTCACCTGTAACACCTGTTATTGGAAAACCATTTACAATTGAAAAAACACTCGAAATTGAACTTAGCAGCTTGGCTAGTACAAGTTATTAGTTAGTGCAATATCACCGAAGGTCGCTGATCATTGTTTCGATTTGAGGTTTTGCGGTGCGGTAGAGCGTTTGCTATTTCTACAGTATTGAAATTTTACAATATTGATTTTATGGGGTTAGAGTTTAGCGATTTTTCGTTATCGCAATGCATTTTCTTAACATTTGGAAAAGTAAGTTCACTGAAGCTATATTTAACATGTTGTAAAATATGCAAAGTTGCCACCGCTTGGTTTTTATGTTACATGACATATTTTGGATCATTTGACCTGGTACCTACGGCGCCTTTGTTTGAATTGTAGATGTGCATACTTTCTGGCTTTGATGTAACTTCATTCAAAGCGCCAGTAACATGCATTGTGTACAGTAGCATCACGTTATCAAACGCAGACATTGATGGCCCATTTGAGAGAAATTGTGTTTCCAAATTTTGTTTCTGCTTCATTTCTGCGCAGAATGTAGACAACGTTCATAGCTATAGTTTTTTCGCTAATACGATGTTCGGGATTGCTAGTGTATGAGCGATGTATCCAATGCTCATACACTTTTATTCTCGTATAATTATACTTGTTCTTTTGTAACAGATATATATATATATTTTCCTATTACTGGTTTACTTTTTCTCAGAAACCGAATTCTGGGTAGACTGCCCGCTTTTCATCAATTCCTCTTCTAAAGCATTTTCCTCAAACTCAGGAGTATAACTTGGATCATCGAATCTATTGTCACTATCAAAATTTAATTCCTTCTTAATTATGTCATCAGTGAAACTTTCATCGCTGTTGTTCAAAAAGGCCTCTATTTTTGTATCCACATCGGATGAGCTAGCTAGACAGGAGGTCCTTGAGGTGACGCGAAATGAAAGGATTGACGACCTGCGTAAACTCAGAGAGCGATGGATGTAAAGTCGGGCCACGGGTAGATGGAGGGCTCTCACTGGAACTTCTGATGCTAACAAAAAACCCAGCTCAGAAGATAGCCTGTGGCAAGAACAAAAAACCGATAATAATCAAATCCAATAGTGAAAGTAGTTAGACCGTCTACATTGGATTTCGCAAGTACAGTGGAAGACGTTTCAGCAAGAGTATGTGTCGATTACCGCAAACTAACACTAAACACTGAACAGTATGAAATTGAGGGTGGCTTAATCTATAAGGTGGTCGACGGAAACGACCACTCAGCAACTGCTTTTAGCAAAAACGTTCTTAATGCCAACGTTATTTGATGGTTGTGAACTGTATGCCGATTGCGATAGTCTATGTCGTAGAAAGCTTAATGTTCTTTACAAAAATATTGCTAGATGCGTGTATTGTATAAAACGCCACGAACACGTATCCGCTTTTTCTAAACTACAAGGTGAAGCCGAAAATAAACAAGACTGGCGTCTAAAAAATGTTTTTGATGGCGCCATCTTTTTAATGAGTTAGTGCGTTGGAAGTTACATCTCTAGCTGACTTTCAGGGACAGCTTGGTGGCATTCGGTTCAGTGGAAGCGAAGTTATTACATCTAAAGCGCCGGTATGTTTGTGTCATCGGTACAAAAATTAAATCCGAACAAAGAAGTAATACCAAATTCTGTTTTAAACTCAGTAAACCCTTTACCGAAACATTTGAATTGATGAATAAAATTTATGGCGATGATTGTCTATCTCGTTTCAGAGTTCATGAGTGGTTTACACGTTTCAGAGATAGTTGTGAGGACATAAAATCAGAAATCATCGAAAACTCCATAGAAATTGTTTGAAAATATGAAAAATGAAACGAAAACATCGTTGAAATTCATGGAATGGGAGTTGAGTATCTCCAAAATATCGATTTATCGCATTTTAACTGATCATTTGGGCTTACGAAAGGTCTGAGCACGTTTCATTCCACACAAGTTAACTGAGCACCAAAAATTGCTCAGAATTAAAAATTCGAAAGACGTCATTAAAGAGGCGAGCATTGTAACTGGTGATGAAACATGATGTTTCTATCATGAACCTGAAACTAAGCGTCCAATCGCGTGGAGAAGTCAAAAATCAATTCGATGCTCATTTGTTTTTATGATTCCCAGGGATCTGTCCACAAGGAGTTCGTGCCAATGGGCTAAACCGTCAATGCAATTTTCTATCTTTTGAATAAACAAACTCGATGTTATCAGAACAAAGCTCTTGTCCTTTCTATTTTAGCTCAGTCTTGCTTACTTTGAAATTCACCTTGCAATATACGATTTAATGACTTGCTAAATTTAAAATGTTTAACACTTCTCCACAAAGTCATTACTTCTCTGGAGCCCGAATACCTCATAGAACGACTTCAATTTGCAAAATCTTCTCTGTATCTCAATTTACTTAGAATGAAATACAGTTGCCTAGTATCAAACCGAAAGGTCTTTGTCCTTCCTGTCCGTCTTTTGAACATCCTACCACTAAAAATCAAAATAATCAGAAGTACACCGCAATTTAGAAGCGAACTGATAAACTACCTTGTTGCCTATAGTTGGTAATACATATGTACGTATATCATTTTTTCCTCCTTTTCTCTTCTTTGTTATTTCCATACCTTCACAATTTTAACATTTTTTATATTTTATATCCTACTGAATCCCTCTGCTAACTCCATATACATTGCCTTTATGTGTATCTACACTAGTTATTAATTATTATTAAATATAGAATTCATAATTTCAAGCACTGTAAAATTACTTTTGGTTGTGTGTTTGATAAGCATATAAATAAATAAAACCTTTCATGGATGATACTTAAACTCATGGAGTAGGACATAATTTAAAACGCGCACGCTCGCAATTTCGCTTCGTATAAGACGATTCGTAACAAAAAGCATTATTCCTCATTTAGAGTGCCGAGTTAGCAAATATGTACATAAAGAATTGCGTCAGATGTATCACATTCAACAGGAAACTGGGGAAAAAGAAGAGCATTTACACTGTATCGATAAATCCGTTGGCTGGCTGAATATATTGCATGTTGACCACCTTCGGCCAATGAACTCTACTTCTATGCAGTACAAATTTCTTCGAACTAAAAAAATGTACCGAGCTGCTTGATGCGAACGATTATATATATATATATATATATGTATATAATTGGCGCATACACCCTTTTTGTGTGCCTGGCCGAGCTCCTCCTCCTATGTGTGGCGTGTGTATTCTTGTTCTTTCACAAATGGAGGGACTAAGAATTTTAAGCCGACTCCGAACTGCAGGTATTGTGGTTTTTTTTTTTTTTGAGAAGCTGTTTTCATCGCAGAAATACACCAGGGGCTTGCCATTGCCTGTCGATAGGCGACCGCTATTAAACAAAACTTTCTCTTAATTTTGGTGTTTCACGGAGGTTAGAACCTACGTTCTCCGAATTCCGAATGGTAGTCAGACACCAACCCAATCAGCTACGGCGGCCGCCTAATAGTCGATGGTTTCTCAAAATTCGTCTGGTTCTTTACAACAATAACAACGGGAGCTGAGCAAACAGTTTGGCCCCTAAGTGAGTAGTCCGACATATTCGGAAGCCCAGGCCACTTCAACCTCGGAAAATACGAGAAGAAACGAGACTGCAGATAGAACAAGAAAAACAGACATATAAGAAAAATTTCGCTAAAAAAGGAAAGTGTGAACTTAAATATGGAATGAATGAATGCAATTGATGGCAGGTAAAAAGTTGGCGAGCTAATTTTTAGAGCCATACAAAATAATAGAAGTAAAAACAACGGACGCTATGATGTCGACTAAGTGTCGACGGGTGAAAGCCTAATTAAAACATCAACCAGTTGTGGAAATATGAAGCCATGGAAGTACGTCGATGAGGAAGGGATGTTATCATCCGAGACGAATGATGAACAGGAGGGACAGATGTAAAAGAAAGACTCATTGGGACTCTGTCTGTAGCCAGAGATTCAGCAGTGGTTCGTTGAAGTCAAAGTCAGCCAGTCTGCTGTAGTTAAATATTATCGCCACTAATCGCTTCGCTTCGCATATTTATTAAACATGGTTTCATCTTACTATTTAAATTTACACGTAACTAAATCTTATTGTAAACTGAGCTAAGCTTGAATTAAAAACTTGAACATCTATTTCAACAAAATTGATATTTTACATACAATACATAATAGCGACACTGCAGTTCCTTTGTGTTTAGGTGAAGCCGTTAGTTTTATTCCTGATAGGTTTATGGGCAAGCGATTAAGTGTATTTAGTGTTAGTTCATTTTGCGAGATTAGAGGGTTAGCGTGTGCTTTCCAGGGAAAAGGCGCGAATGTTAGTATAATCATATATCTTCTTCTTCATAATTGGCACAATAGCCGCTAATGTGATGTTGGCCAAGTTTAACAAAGCGCGCAAGTCGTTTCTTTCTCGTGCTAACTGGCGCCAATTGGACACACCAAGGTAAGCCAAGTCCTTCTCCACCTGATCTTTGCAACGGAGAGGGCGCCTTCCTCTTCCTCTGCTACCACCAGCTTGTACCGCATCGAATACTTTCAGAGCCGGAGCGTTTGTATCCATTCGGACAACATGCCCGAGCCAACGAAACCACTGAATCTTTATTCGCTGCACTATGTCGTCGTAAGGCTCATACAGCTCATCGTTCCAGCGGCTGCGATATTCGCCGTTGCCAACGTTCAAAGGTCCAAACATTTTGCGCAGAATCTTGCTATCAAACACTCCAAGCGTCGCTTCATCGGATGTTGTTATCGTCCACGCTTCTGCGCCATACGTTAGGGAGGGCATGATGAGAGCCTTGTAGAGTGCTAATTTTGTTCGTCGAGAGAGAACTTTACTACTCATTTGCCTACTTAGTCCAAAGTAGCACTTGCTAGAAAGAGCGATACTACGATGGATTTCCAGGCAGACATTGTTACCGGTGTTAATGCTGGTTCCTAAATATATGAAGTCTTTTACAACCTCGAAATTATAACCGTCAAAAGTGACGGTTTTTTTTTGTCGGAACAACTAGCAAGTGCAGCACTCAGACATTAATTAAGTCCATTGTACTACACTTGGATTGCTTTTTAATTTTCTTTAAATCTAAATGACTTCCGAAGAAATCTGAGCAGATCTTGTGGTGCCAAGGAGCCAAGATGGTCGCTTCTTAGCGCATCAGTGCCAAAGACCTCAAACCCGATTCGAGCGAAGGCGGGGTAGACACAGAGCAAGTGGTCTACCGTCTCATCCTCCTCTTCACAAGCTGGGCAGAGAACACTGTCAAAGATGCTCACCTTTCCACGTGTTTCATCCAAAGAAAGTGGCCCGTCATCAGTCCACCCAGCTGTCTGCACTCCCTTCTGTTTAACCCTAGAAAACTAAACCTTTTTTTTAACGCTTAGAACTAAAGTTCGCCTATCAGGCTACTTTTTAAAAAAACAAAATTCTTCTTTAATTTTTGTTAAGTTTTTGTATTGAAAAACATTTTATTTTTTAAGAGTTGAAGTATTTAACTATAATATAAAAAAAATATTTCATCAAATTGTTTTTATAAGCCAATTATGTACTTACTAAATTAACACTTAAATTTTTTTTTTGCAAGGATATCATTTAGAAAAAGTCTTATAATTTTTTTTTCTTTAAAACAAAAACATAAAATTCATATTTTTCTTATAGTTATTTGTACTAAGTTTCATTAAAATAAAGAACTTCAACTATATTATTAACATTTTGTTTTGTACATAAAAATAAATTCAGACCTTTTTTCTTATATCACATGTATGAATAGCAATTTGGGGATCTATGTTCCAGGCAGTATGTTCTATTGCATTTTGCACAATAATAAACACTCGTACGTTTCTTGCTTGATGGACAGTAATTGCACAATGATCTTTTCCCTTTTTTTGTTTGTGGTTCAGAGTTTTCTTGCTGCTCTTCGGAGCTATGAATGGGGTCGGTTATTGCTTCACGAACTCGTTTTTGCATAGATGGTCTTTCTTGAAGTCTCATTGAGAGCCAGTCACAGCACAAATCCTTACTAAGATCCTTCATGAAATCCCTTCTGCTCATTGGCTTTATTTGTTTTTGGTCAAAGTTTGAAACATAGAGAATATAACTATTCAATACTGCCATATTTATCATACCGTAAAACATACATAATGGCCAATGCCTGGTTTTGCGGCTGCAGCTGGCATGACAACACATCTGATCAAGAGTGCCAACAGCACCTTTTGTTGCATTATAGGATTCAATAATTACAGGTTTTTTTGATAGTGAGTTAAGTGTGGGTTCGTCATGCATAGTTGATATTTAAAAAACAGTTTTATGAGGCTTTGCTTTATAGCTAACAAGACTTAACTTATCATGGAAACCGAACATGGATGTTCCAATACGACGGGATGTATTATGCTTGAACTTATCTGGAATTTCTTTTTTGTTAGTTTTGATTGTTCCAATTAAAGTTAACTTATAAGGATCCGCTAATAGCTCTTCTGCTAATGGTATGGAAGTGAACCAATTGTCTACAGTTATGTTTCTATTTGTTCCATGTATAGTTCTAGTGCGAAGCTTACAATAATAAGAACCTTACGGTGCGCCAGCTACTGTATTAAAATTTTTACCCAAATATGGTGAAGCATCAAACATATATTTAGTTCTGAGATCGTAGACTAGCACAATTTTTATTCCATAGTTTGCTGGTTTGTTTGGTATGTACATTCGGAATGGACATCGACCTCTAAATGCTAGTAGCTGTTCGTCTGTTGTCACATATGACCCCGGTTTAAAGTTATCTCTACATTGCTGAATAAAAATCTCCCATATGTTTCTAATGAGAGCAAATTTATCGGTCTTTCTTCTATTTTCTCGGGTGTTCCGATCATCAAAATAAAGGCAATTTATAAGAAATCTGAAAGGTTCCATACTTATTGTAGCAACATTTTTAGATCCGCAGAGCAAAGGATCAAAAAGCTCTTTAGTTGACAAATGGTTGTTGTTTAGCGCACCACTTAAAACCAAAATTCCAAGAAGAGCGCGAAGTTCTTCTGTTTTAGTTAATGATGTGGTTGTGGTTTGTTTTTTGTAATTATTGGATTTACCTTTAATGTCTTCGTTGGTATAAAGAAGAATTTTTTCAATTATATTTGGTGTGAAAAATTTTTCAAAACAATCTAAAGGCTTTGTAACGTCCCTAAAGTCTCTCTTTGATCCCGGTAAAATATGAACAATATTCCTCGCTGGAGTTCTACTTGAGCTTCGTTTTGTAGAAGACGGTTCAGTCGACCAAATGAAATTGTTCTTACCTCTTACAATAGCTTCGGAAGGCTTGATTATTAAAGAGTCATTAGGTTGGTCATTACTTTGTGGTACGTCTATAGGTGAAACTGCAACAGGAGTCAATTCTTGATTGCCTACAATTATATTTTCAACTTCATCTTCAGATTCAATTTGAAAGTTGGGATCAATTAGACTATCGTCTGAATCGAAATCCTTTTCTAAATTGTCCTCTATTTCGCTTCCATTTAGCGACAGCTCCTCCAGCCATTTTTCTATTTGGGAGTCAGAAGTACACATCTCTAAGCGAAAAAGCCATTAACATTATAGCTACTGTCGCAAAAAAAAGGAAATATTTATAAATAATATGTAGTCAGAAAAATACCTTTAATACTAAACCTCGCCTCTCAGGCAACACGAATTAATATATCTCCATAACAAAAAAACTTTGTGCAATGAACGTTCGCCCACAAACTCACACAAGAGGCTACTATAATGGTTTGAAAGCTCGTGCTGCCACTTGCATTCAATCATAATGAAATACGTAAAAATTACAATCTTTGCGCCTCAGAGGCGGGGGTTTAGTTTTCTAGGGTTAAGGTCAGAGGGGTTTGCGACAGTCGATCGGGCACGACAAGTAACATCAGTTTAGTTCATCTGCAGCCTCTCTCAGCCTGCCAAGCTTGCTTGTGGGTTGTAGTAACCCATTTGCTTACCGTAGCTTTGATGGCTGCAGAAGAGTGTGGCAAAACGGGCTCTGGGCCAAAGAATTTGGTCCTATCTAAGGAGTCAGAGGTCTCGTTAACCACGATACCCACGTGTCCCGGGACCCATGTTATTATCAGGCTATTATGTCTACCAACATGTTTCAGCCTGGATTTACAGGACTCGACTACCCCTGATGTTGGGGGGCTGTCCAAGGCCATGAACGTAGCGTGCCTGTCGCTGCAGACACATATAGATCTGCCTCTCCATTTGTTTTCCAGGCCTGAAATATCGAGATTAGTGTTTACGGGGCTCATTTTCTGAGGTTGACCACAACTGAGCCTCTCACAGCAAAGCCATTACCGCTCTACTAAGTAGAAGACTTACCCAGCTGCACACATTACCCCACATAAAAAAGTGCAAGAGCCCTGGGTCTTAAGCACGTTGAAAGGGGCCACGTTATTATATGACAGGAGTTCGAGTAGACCTACGACTGGTCTTATGGTATCGTCCCATCTCACTGTGACGGGTCTTGAGCAATTCTGTTGCCAAGATCTGCTAGCGGCTGAGGTGTGTTATAGAGGTAAACGCTGATGGTCGAAGTTTGTGATTGCATCTGTTTATTTTCCTTACGATGCTCTGGAACCGCCACCACCTGGGAAGGCCACTAGTCTCGCGAGGTTCTGAGAGCGGCACAATCTGGGCTATATCTTATGTTGCGATGCTAATGCCCAGCATACAATCTAGGGCAGCAGGAAGTGCAATTTACGGGGCTCTCGACTATTCGAATATATCGCGTCCTCTTCCCTAGGCATACAAAACAAGGGTACACAGCCTATGTTTGTAACAGCGAGAAGGCAGGAGGTGATTGATCTCACTTAATCAAACTCGAAATTTGGGTGGTCAATCAAGAACTGAAGAGTCCTTTTCGAAGATTCATGCTCGGACCACAGGTATATTGAGATTCAGTGTGTCGAGGAGGCACAAATGTCATTGTCCTCCATAAATCCCAGAAAAACAGACTGGGAGAAGTGTAGGGAGGCGTTGCGGAACCTTGACGTTACGCCACCAAGACTTCGAAAAGAACAGGCCATTGAGGCGGCTGTTGACAAACTCAACGCTGCCCTAACTGAATGTTTTGAGTCAGCCTGTCCAACTCGACCTCTCCCTAACTAGACTCCCGTTCCTTGGTGGAATCGACAGCTCCAGATGTTGAGGCGTGAGTCGAGAAAACTTCTAAACCGGGCCCTTCACGGAGAAGCAACGTGAGAAACTCAGCTTGCTGACGGAACTTCACTGTCCTGGTAATCAAATAAGCGTCAGCCGGCAACAGCCCCTATTGATAGAGGGGGTGGTCAGATCTGCTAAATCTTCTCGAAAATTTTTGGCGGCTCGAAGTCGCTCGGACCAGATGGCATATATCCTGCCATCAAGATTGTATGCTGGGCATTAGCATCGCAGCAGAGAACGAGGCCCAAACTGCGCCCCTCACAAATCCTTACGAGACTAGTGGCCTTCCCAGGTGGTGGTGGTTCCAGCGCATAGTAAGGAAAATAAGCAGATGCAATCATAAATCTCAGTCATCCGCTTCTACCCTTATACCACACCTCAGCAGCTACCAGGTCCTAAGAACAGAATTACTCAAGACTCGTCACAGTGAGATGGGATGATGCTACATGGAACTTGGACTGGTCTTATAGTATAATCGCGGAATAAAGGTTAATCCTTCCGTACTGTCGAATGCAGCTTTGAAATCGACGAAAATATGATGTGTGTCGATTCTCCTTTTATGGGTATTTTCCAAGATTTGGCGTATTGTGAATATTTGGTCGATGGTCCAATCAGTTGGTTGATGGTGGGCTTCACTTTTTCACATAATACGCTCGTTACAACCTACGAGATATTTAGCAAACAAGTCCCGCGATAATTGGCACAGATTGCAGAAACATCTTTCTTATGGATTGGGCAGGGCACACTTAAGTTCCAATCGACAGGCATGCTTTCATCCGACCATATTTTGCATAGAAGCTGACGCATGCACCTTACCAGCTCCTCGCCACCATGTTTGAATAGCTCAACCGGCAGCCCGTCGACACCCGCGGCTTCATTGTTCTTCAGCTGCGTTGTCGCTATTCTCACCTCGTCATGTTCGAGTAGTGGAGGGACAATTCCGTCGTCGTCGATTAGGGTATCGGGATCTTCATATCACCATGCGCAGCTATCACTATTTAACAGGTTCGAGAAGCGCTCTCTCCATAATTTAAGTGTGCTCTGGATGTCAGTCACCAAATCGCCGTCTTTGTTCCTACAGGAACCAGCATCTCAAGCTCCTACTGACCAGCATCTCAAGCTCCTCACCCTCACGTATTTCGGTCTCTTGTTTCTCCTTTCGGATAATACGTCTCTCTTACTTTTTAGCTGTCTGTAGCGATCCCACATGGCTCGCGTTGCGCCCGATCGTAGCGTGGCTCTAAAGGCGGCATCCTATCTTTTTAAGACAGCATGACGTTCCTTGTCAGACCAACTGTTTCTTCGAGCTTGCCGGAATCCGATATCTTCTTCGGTGGCGGGACGTAGAGAACAAGAAACGTTGCTCCATTGATCGTGCATGCCGGTTAGTTGGGCAGTACTCTCTGAGAGCAAGAGTGAGGGTCGACTGGCGGATACTTTGGTTTTCTGTTGTGAATGTAGCTTTTCGATGTTGAACATTTTTTGAGTAGATAGATGTACGTTTTTTGCTGCACAGTTTGGCTGCAACAAGGTAGTGATCCGAGTCGATCTTGGGTCCTCGGATCGCAGGAACCTCTAATACACTAGAAGCGTGTCTTCCATCTATCACAATATGATCGATTTGGTTTCGAGTTTTTCAGTCAGGAGACAGCCAGGTGGCTTGGTGAATCTTCTTATGCTGGAATCTTGTGCTGTAGCCTACGATGTTTGGAGCCCGTCGAAGTCGATCAGCCTCTGTCGGGCGCAAAAATTCCCTCCTTTCCCACCCTGGCGTTGAAGTCACCAAGCACGATTTTTATGTCGTGGCGGGGGCAGCGCTCACAGTGATGTCAACCTTTACTCTCACGAGGACATCAACCAGCCGGGCAGTGGCACGTTCCCCATTAAGGGACCGGACATTCCAGGTGCATGCCCTCAAATCGTAATCCTTATTTCGTTTGCAGCGGTCGTCATCAGTATAGGGAGGTCTCAACCGAGGCTTTTTTGATCTTCTCATTCGGAGGGATTTTTAAGTGGCGGGTCCCAAACCCAGCGCACAACCAGCTATCCTGGAATGTTTTGCCTTCTGACGTTAGCTCACTTCCGAACGGGTACTCGGAAGTTACTCAGAGGATACGTGGACTAATTCCGGACGTAGTGCTGCTTGGACTATATGCAGAGTAATCGTCCTGGCCACTCCCAAATGAATGGCGATCAGTAACTTTCCCCACTTGCGTGGTCTTCTACATATGGAACCATCCTCCTAGTTGGTGTTAGGCAAATAAAATAACATCAGTCTTGAACATTTTTCTTTCATGCTTATTTGCCGTCGGCATTTTGCGTGAATAGATTACTTCTTGGGAGATGAATAAGTTTATTTTAAGTATATGCATTCATGATGTGAAATTTTAAGGATCTAATTAACTAAATTGTATTAATATTAAGTGCATTATCTAATTATATAAAAATATCCACATAAAAAATTAACTTTGTAAACCAAGGGTTAGTATTCAACAATATGTTGTACTTTTTAAATTATAATAACATCTACCATCCATATTTATGTGGGCATATCTATATATAAAAATGCAAGAGCAAATAGTCAAACATATGTAAACATATTCCTAGGTTAGGTCCCTAATTTTGACAGAGCCGAGGTCTGCTAACTCGTTGAAGAAGTGTCCGCCCAAAATGGCGAGTCTACGTCTGCATAGAGCAGAACAGTGACACAGAAGGTGCGGGATCGTCTCTTCTTCTTCCTTGTCTAGACAACTTCTGCAGAAGTCATGTGTTTGCAAACCCATTCTCTGGGCGTGTCTACCGATTAGGAAGTGCCCCGTAATGACTGAAATCAGTGTGTTAAGACTATGCTTATCTCTTCTTAGTAGAAGTTCTGTGCGTTTAGCATTGAGAGTCGGCCACACCTGTCGGGCTATTTTTGAAGTGGGTTCGTTACGCCATCTTTCGTTCGCTACTCTTATAATTTCCTCGCGGATACGTAGTCTACATGTTTGCAAGTATCGTTGTCTATGTACTCATCAATCAATTTGGTGCCGATTTTCGTTAGTTCATCGGCTCTGCAGTTCCCCTCAATATCGCAATGGCCAGGAGCCCATGCTATCATTAGGTGAAATGACTCAGCCATCTCGTTAAGAGATGCGCGGCCTTTCATGGCTACCTTGGAGGTTGTCGACTGTTTTGTGAGGGATTTTATCGCCGCCTGGCTATCAGTGAAAATGTAGATATCATCTCAGGGTATCGCATATCACTGTACCAGTGTCACGGCTTTCATTATTGCCATCAGTTCAGCCTGAAAGACACTACAGTAGTCGGGGAGTCGAAAACTGAAGGAGATCCCCAGATGTTCGGAATATACACCTCCGCCCACCCTGCCATCAAGCTTTGAGCTATCTGTGTATACATGGATGAACTCGCCCTGTCTTACCAAGTTCCGTTCCCACTCTTCCCTCGAGGGTAGGAGGGTCACGAACGCTGTAGTGGCAAGTATAGGCGGAACTGTATTGTCCACCAGTCTGGGAAGCCCCAACGTGCCATCCAGGATTTTGCCGTGGCCAAAGTCTGTGTTTGATCACTTGGTTAAAGTGCTCAGCCTTATTGCTGCACTGTGCGCAATGCACTTTGCCTGCAGGTCTACCGGAAGGAAGTTAAATATCACATATAGTGCTTCCGATGGTGTGGTTCACATTGACGGTTATAAGAACGGATGCAAGTCTTTGGACCCTGTTTTCCTCCTAAAAGTATTTGTTGAAGACCAGGTATTTTATGTTTTCTGCTGAACAGTATCACTTCCGTTTTTTTTCCGGATTTACTTCTAGTCCTCGACTTTTGCACCATGGTGATAGTCTGTTGAGAGCTCGTTGTTGAAGATCACACATAGTTGGAAGGTGTTGGCCAAAGATTGCCATTAGAATATCATCAGCATATGAAATTATCTTGCCTCCCTTTTTTTCCAGTTCCTGAAGGAGATTATTGACGGTCAGGTTCCACAGAAGTGGGGAAATTACCAGACCCTGAGGTGTACCGCTGATCGGAAATTTCTTAATGGATATTTCACCCAAATCTGCGCGTATCGTCCGCCCTATGTCCAGGAAGACAGCAAGAGTGTATTCCTTATAGTGAAGTGATTTGTCATTCGTGTCGACTAGCGAGTGAAGTGCTGTCTCTACTGATTTGCTTTTGCTGTATGCATGTTGAGAAAGTGATAGTTTGTTGCTAATCTTTCCTTTGATGTGCCCATCTAGCAATCGCTCTAACGTTTTTAACAGGAAGGATGATAGGCTAATCGGTCTGTAGTCCTTCGGTTTCGTATGTGTGGTTTTTCCTGCTTTGGGAATGAAGACCACTTTTACTTCAGCCCATTTCTTGGGGATATAATTAAGTAGTACTGCCGCCTCAAAAATTGAGGCGAGTCTAGGTGCAATCATACTAATTGTGTGTTGCAGGTCAGCATCTGGTCCCGGTGATGTATAAAGTCTGAAACTGCCAATTGCAATTTTTATTTTGTCCTCTCTTATAAAATCTATTGGCGGTCCCTCATTGTGAACTATAGGATGAGTTCTAACGTCGTCATTGCATAGACAGCCTGTGTCTGCAGTAATAATTCTAGTGTTTCTTCACTGTTAGTTGTCCAACTGCCGTCCTCTTTCATGAGGTAACTAAGGTGGTTGGGGCCCATTGATACGACTTTCATGAGTCTACTGGTCTCAGAAGTGCTTTCAATCTTTTGACAGAAGTCTCTCCAGGACGCAGTTTTTGCTGTCCTAATGGCATACTTAAATCTGCGTTGGCAGTCTTTGTATCCGACCCACGAGTTGGTTCTTCTCGCTTCATTATACTTCGTTCTGCATTCCCTTCTTAGGTCTGCTATGTCAGTGGACCACCACGGAGCCTTCGGTTTTCCTCTTTACGTCCTCGGAGGACATGCTGCTTTCGCAGCACAGTGAAATGCTGAAATCAGTTCATCAACAGTAGAGTTGAGTTGTAACTCGGAGTTAATTTGGTGTGTCAAGCCAGGGAGGTTACTGGCTACTATGTTTTCAAACATTCCCCAGTTTATGCATCTGCGGTTCACGACCGGATTGCACAGTTTAGTTTGTAATTCAATGCTGTACGTTAAGTAAATGTGGTCTGAGAAGGAGTTGTCTTTAGACACTCTCCAGTCTTTTATAATTTGTACCCCTCGTTTGTTGACACATGTAATGTCCAGAACTTCCCTCCTAGTAGCTGTTACAAAGGTAAGGGTATCGCCTATATCACTAATATGAAGATTGTTACACATGATGAATTCAAAAGTGTACTCACCGCGTTCGTTGGTGTCTGTACTACCCCAGACATGATGATGAGCATTAGCATCTGCGCCCAGTATGAATAGAATACCACGTCTCGCGGCTTCCTCGGCTGCACCTTAGGGGTGTCCTTATTTTGGGAAAGTTACTAGATCATCGTTCACCGGGTCTAATTTTTTTCCTTTTGGTGTAAAAAAAATAACTGCAAAGTTTGACGCCGATCGGGCTTCATTTGATGGACCCGGAAATCGCTTATATCTGAAAGATCCACTAATAGGTGTAAAAAAGACGATTTTTTCACTTTTTTACTTTATTCTGTATTTTTTTGCTCATGGTTGTTGCTTTTTTTTACATTTTCTAGTAAGTGTGTTAAATAAACTCACTAAAGTTCAGAGTGTCAAGTCAGATTTCTTATAGGAACGGAATTTTTCGCGATATGATTGCACAAACTGCAACACTAATTGGAGTTCTTCTTCGTCGTTCGTCAAAATTCTGTTAAAATCTTTTATAAATTTGATGCCTCTTTCAGCTGTATCATTAACAACAAACAAATTTTGACAAAAAGTCCAACCTTCTTCGTAATCAAATGCCGTTTTCCAAGTCGATGGGTCAAACTCTAAAAACGTTGTTGACAAACCAAAGCGGTTGAAAATTTTCTTCGTATTTTCTGAAACGAAATATTTCAAAGTGTAATTTTCAAATGTTGATAAATTAGTATATGTTCGACCGTTTTTTAATTTCACAACTGGCTCTTTGGATTGTAATTTTTCAACCATTTGGCGTTTCTCTTCGTGAGACACATCTGAATCGAAGAAGGCTAGGGCTACCAATTCTTCCGACAAATACCATAAATGATGAGTCAATTTTTTTGTAACTGCCTTTGAGATTGCAGAATCAGTTTGATCGTATTGAACAGCAGCCTTAACGAAGTTCAAATCTTGGAGAGGAGCAGCTATAGCATTCGTACATCTGAACCATGGCTTGATATAAAGTTTGATGAGAAAAATGCAAATATCGCGCAAACCATTCGCTTCTCTTTTTGTAAGCTGAAATTGTTGTCGAAATAAGAAAATCTTCAAGCAATAAATAGCTTTTGCCATCCATCGAGCGTTACTCGTTGGTCCTGGTGTACGGAAGTTGAACGGTCCTGCTCCAAGAAATGTAAGAACCAATTCGAGAAACTCTTTATAATCGTCTCGAATTTGATTCTTTGTCAACTGATCAAAACAAAATTTTTTGATGTTCTCTTGTTCAACTTGATCAATTTGCAAAAGAACCATTTTTTCGTTGAGACCACTGCAAAACGAATCCAAATCGTAACTTGTCCAAGACTTGGCAAATCTTTCAAAAATTAGAACTTCTGGTGCCGAGCTAGGTGATAATTTGGCCTCAAAAACGCTCGACAGAAGAATCTCGTAAACATGATGTCGACACGATAAATCTAACAACTGACGCTTTAGTTTCTTTTCCAAGAGTACACTAGCTCCTTTTTCTGTGCCGGTATTACTTGAAGTTGTGTCAAAACATTTGCCTTGCACGTACTCCGCAATGTTCCATTTAACTAATGTCTCGTGAACCGCAGCAGCAATGTGTTCTCCATTTGACGATTCAATTTTCGGTGCTCCGAGGAACTTGGATGTCCCATTGTAGCTCACAAGAACTGCTATGCGCTCAACTTTGAGTCTACCAATCAAATCTTGTAGTAGTTTGCCATCCCAATGAACAACTAATGATCCAACGGTATTTATCTAAAAAATTTATTTTAAAATGAAAAATTGAAAACCCAATAAAAATTAAATATAAGCTGAAGTTTTAATTACGTTGTCGGGAAACCGAGCCATCACATCTTTTGTATCTTCCAATCGATGTTCCAGGCGAGCGCGATGAATAGTTGAACGGTTGATAGCTAACTCTTCAGCCCGTATTCCAAATGCTTCAGCAGCTGCAATGAGGATATGCACGGCCATACCATCCGAAACTTTAGCATTATCAAGTGCAGCAGCCAATCTTGCTGTGATGAATTCTTTTCGGCCTCTTTTTTTGGCGGATGTTGCGTTACCAGCTACTTTCTCTGGTTCCCAGTCATCGTCAATCGGTTCATTTTCTTCATCAATCGTTTCACAAAATGGCATTTCAGCATCTTCATCATCACAATTCACGACATCTGAAAAAATTCACAATCAAATATGATTTTTGAAATTATGACATATTGCAATAAATTACCTGAAGGTCTAGCCATCTCTTCCTCGTGTTTTCTTTTACGCGCTTCTTCTTTTTCTTGTCGTTCTTGCGTACGTTTTTCTCGCCCATATAACTTCATATCGACACCAACCATGCAGCCTGGACGACCTTTTTGTCTTTGCAATTTTAAAAATTCTCTGTCCTCTTCAATTCGAATTTTTTCCAACGCATCACCGATGGCAATATCAAACAAATCATCAAGATTTTGAGTAAATTGTTCGGCAACTTGCTTTTGTGCATTTGACCTTTTATCTGGGACAGTTCTTTGTATGTTTTTCCATTGGTCGTAAACTTTCATCAGCTTTTTCACACACTTATCATCATTAATAATTGGAATGCGAGCTTGTTGCCAAAATATTACAGCTGCACTTATGGTCAATTTTGCACTGTCTTTTGCAGTAAGTCCAACAAATCGCATATTATGGAACATCACTTGTAACACTTTTTGATGCACGGAAGTTTGGCGCCCGTGATCTGATGCGCAGTGTTGCCGATCAAATCAATGTTATTCAAATTTTTCACAGATTTTCTACTTGAATGACTTGAGGTCGATGGTTTATCCGACATGGTGATATTTTTTTTGCCATATGTTCCAAATAAACTTCGCAGAAAGCACTTGATGTGTGATGCAGCACTTATACGACACAGGGATAAACTTTTTGTCAAAATATCAAAGTCGCTTTGAAGCCGCTGCGCATAATATCATTTATGGGAGAGAAGACTCGCGCGGCCACCTACCGGCGTGGCGCCGAGTCGCACACGACCCTTGCGCGGGGTTGGCTGACATGCAGGACGATTTAGTGGAAAAGGGAAAAATACGTATATATTTGAAAAAATGTAGGATTGAAAAAAAAATATAATTACATATATTTAAAAAAACCCCAACAAAAAACGATACGAAATCGACTATATTTTCATTTGACATGCTGTAAATTTAAATGAAAAATGTTCCTGTTAGGTGGTTTTTTTGTAAAATATATTTGAAATGAAATGTAATAATATTTATTCAATGTAATTTAATAAAAAAAAGCAACAACCATGAGCAAAAAAATACAGAATAAAGTAAAATAGTGAAAAAATCGTCTTTTTTACACCTATTAGTGGATCTTTCAGATATAAGCGATTTCCGGGTCCATCAAATGAAGCCCGATCGGCTTCAAACTTTGCAGTTATTTTTTTTATACCAAAAAGAAAAAAATTAGACCCGGTGAACGATGTTCTAGTAACTTTCCCAAAATAAGGACACCCCTACTGCACCTCTTAGGAGTGGTGACGGGGGCGGTTGCACCGCATCATGTGCCATGTAGGACGAGACAAGCCACATTGTCCTTCCGCGGACGCCACTAATATTTATTATTGCGTTGACCGCATCGCTAAATTGCATCAATAAGAATAGCATAGACCAGTTTAAAATCTTCGTTGCTCAACCCGCAAACCCGATCTTTTACGACCAATGGAGATGAGCACTCTTTCAGCGAGACGGAGGATTAGTGAGGCTGAAGCTGCCTTACTGTGGTGGAGGTTGATCTGTACAACGGCCAACCCCGGTTTGGTCAGCGATCTCCTCGTCGGAAGAAGTGGGGATACACTCCTCATCCTCCAAAGCATCTGAGAGCTCGGAGTATTCCCCCATATCCTCTAGGGTGACCCTACGGAGGAGTTCGCCTACCATACCGGAATTGGATGCCACCTCGTTGTCCGTTTGGTTGTCTACCGCAACCGTCGACGTCATGTTTTCTGCGGAGCTGCCTTTACTGGCCACATCACGTCTGTAGACATGGAGTGTCAGTGATTGGAAGCCATAGGTGACCTTCCATTTCTGGTTGGCGAGTGGATCCAGTGATTCCTCATTTAGGATGATCACCGCCAGCCTCCTCTTGCCATCCACTTCACCAATCTTTGCTACTTTCCAGTCGCTGGTTGTTAGCTGAGGGCTGCCTAGTTTTAGCAGTTCCAACACTTCCTCTGGGTCGGTGTGGAAGTCTGGTATCCAGGCTCTTGATCTTGGCCGATTGGGTATGTCTTCTCGGAGGGCCACGTCGAGGCGGGCACCTGGCCAAGGCTCCCCTATCCGCTTTATTGCCAGAGTCTACAGGTCTACCGATCGTTAGTCAGCGCACCTG
This sequence comes from Anastrepha fraterculus, assembly GCA_037575425.1. Classification (NCBI taxonomy): domain Eukaryota; kingdom Metazoa; phylum Arthropoda; class Insecta; order Diptera; family Tephritidae; genus Anastrepha; species Anastrepha fraterculus. The sequence goes on along the minus strand of JAYXIM010015744.1, from coordinate 10,670 downwards.
ATTAATTTGACACGTGATTGAAACCAGCCCGCGTCCGAGCAGCTCGGTGGGGGTCCTGGGTTTTCTCGCAGGATGTCTCTGTAGACTTTCCAGAGACTCCTGGTTATCAAGCCCCAGTTTGCTTGTGTGATCGCACCGTCATGGGAACTGCGATCAATCACCGATCTTATGTGGCTGTCTTTCGCTACTTCCGCAAAAGATTTCTTGATGGAGTTGGTTGTTTGAGTGGGGGACACCTTAGATCTTTTGGCTTCGGCCGATGACCCCTCACTCAATCTTTCGCACTTCGCTTGCGCAGAATCCATTTTAGCCTTCTCCCGGTGTTCGGCTATGAAGGCTTCAGCCCACGCTTTGGAGTCTGACTGCTTCTCCGTCAGATCCTCTAGATTAGTATCCTTCAATCCCTCCAGGATCCTGAAGGCTGAACGCTTGGTAAGGAAGTACCTTTCTGAAACACTAATTTGCTTCCGGGGATGGGTACTACCCGGGGCAGTGATTGTGTCGGAAGGGCGAGCTCCAGAAACCATTGGCTGAGCTATGTGGTCTGATGCCACCGACGTTGACATGGGTGTTTCTCCTTCTGGAGTTCCCGTTACACCTGGAGTGACGGAGACAGCAAGTTTGGGTTGTCTTAAGACAGGGCCGTCCTTGCTTCCCGAAAGTTTCGTTGCGAGGGGGGCACCCGACGTTGAAGGAATGTCGCCACCAACTTGTTTTGAGACAGGGTTGGTGTGGTGACCAGTGGTAGGCCTCGCTGCCGTGGAGGCAGTCCCTAAAGGGACGGAGTGAGAGCCGGGCCCTAGCTTAGCCATAGGCTTTTCACCACTCTTGTGTGTGGTCTTTTCTGTCGAAAGACCTGACCTTCTCGTAGAATTGGGTCTTGTTTTGATTGTGCCTTTATCCGAGGCTACGGTTTTTTTATGCATGATCAATTCATAATCGTTCGCGTTGCTCGACAAGGCATGCGTGGCGGACTAAACTTTTTAGGGGGGAAAGGGGAAACGTCGACCGTGGCAGTCCCCTCTACCATGGCAAGGTCATTCTACCTCCTGAGGTGACCCGGTTTCAGGAGCGCGCCATTAAAATACAGCCGGATATCCCTGGCTCCAAACCATCCAGTGGGCACGGTAACGCATAACACCCTGGATTAGGGGGGAGTAAGGGAAGGATATGATGGGAAGACAAGGCTAGGAACTATGAGAGGACTATCGTCGGTATGGTGATCTCCTCATGGTGATTGGATTGCCAATTCCGCCGTTCGGCGGATGAATGGCTAGCCAAACCCCATATGGAGCTTCCCTCTTAATTCGTGGTGAGTTAGCCTTCATGGTGTGGGCGTTAAATCACCACTAAAGCCTCAGAGATCATGCTGGGAACATATTCCTAACATATGCAAAAAAAAAATCATCTGAACCGTATGCGTTTACTTATGTATACATATGTATGCATGCATATATGAAAATATACCATATGGTGGGACCATGTATGTACGTAGATGTTTCTATTCTGGGCAAAACAATGCATATTCGTATATACATATGTATGTATATATGGTATAACCACATGCACGCACTTTATGCCTCTACATGCGTATGTTTCCAAAACTAAAATTCAAAGCGTAGCGACTACAAGAACAAAATGCATTCATAGGCGCAGCTGTAGCGGCTATGATTATTTACCCGCGACGGTGTTGAACAATTTCAAATAGTAAGAAGCACATCAAAAACAAGTTCATTGATAAGTTCAAACTTATATTTCTACGAGCAAGGTACTCTCATTCATAAAACGAGCCGCACATATGCCAATTTTCTCGACCATTCGAAAATAGTCAATATTAGAATATTTCGCGTTGTTGTTGTTGTAGCAGTAACTTTGCCTGTCAGTGTAATGTAATCACCAGTCGCTTTCATCTAGCTCATCTAACGGTAGGCCCAGGAAACTAGCTGTTTCGACAGGTTGGATCCAGAGGGAGAGGGGTATTAGATGAGTGGGTTTGAAGGTTGGTATCGTTGGGGTTTCCTTCACATGCCAGACATATGTTTAGTATGTCAGGGTCGGTTCTGGATAAGTAGGAGTTTGACCTGCTACAGTAACCAGAACGTAATTGTGACAAGGTTACGCGGGACTCTCGCGGAAGTTAGAGCACTTCGTCTGCGATGGGTGGTAGTTGAGCTCTGATAACGGCATTCGAGGCTCGGGAGCTTAAGAAGGTGGTAAGGGTCTCCCGATGAATATCGTTTATGGTCTTTCTGTACATTGTCCGATCCACTAGCGGTCTGTCTGTTTTGTCTTGGACCTAGTCCGCGTAATTGAGGAGTGCCTCCTGACTTGCTTGGCAGGTGGCTCAGGCTCAAGCAGATGTCTGCATGGGTGAGGCCTGCGGTAACACCCTAGCAGGAACTGCTTGCTGAGCAGTTTGTTATGCTCCTTCACAGGCAGCATATTGGCCTTGTCGTGTAGTTATTCTATCGGGGACATCATGAGACATCCTATCGTGGTCCTTATGGCTGGTTCTAGGCGAGAAGACAGACGCAGGCGACGAATCACGACCACTCAAGTAGTTCGCGGTCCACCTCTTCAGCCCTGGCGGGAGTGTCGACTGTAAAATGTCGTCTAGTAGCGTGGCGTGGCTGACTGCCAAGGTCCAACACTACGACAGTCCTCTAGTATGGGCGGGTTTGGTTAAGCCCGCAAGCGTTTATGACGGTGATTGCAGTGGTGGTGCTATGCACCCACTAATGTGGGACTGGGGCCAGGTGTTTCGAAAAGAGTGGGAGTAGAAAGGCTTCGAGAGTCTTGACTACTGGGGAAAGAACAGATATCGGACGATAAGACTCCCCTTGGTTGGCGGGCTTCCCAGGCTTCAGTCGTGGGAACACTCTCCCCGATTTCCTCTTGTCAGGAATGATGCGAGTTGCCATAGACAAATTGAAGACCCTTTGTTTTTTTTTTTTTTTGGTGGGAGGTTAAAATCAAAATGTCAGAAACATCATCAAAGGCGTCGTCGCACCAGTGGTATGTGGGGCATGCTCCCAACATTTCTCCTCCTCGGCTGATTTCCACCCTGGGACCGCTGTAAACATTTCCTCAAGGTGGAGCCGCGTTTACGTCTATTGACACAACCAGGTACCTGCGTCCAGGTCCTACTCTTGTGGACGTATGGAGATCTTACGTCAGCGATGGTATCCACTCCCCCCACTGTTTTCATACGTGGTTCTGGAGGAAATGGAACATCGGAAAATTTGCGATAGCGCAGTTTTTACGAACTATCGTCTTGTCTTCTGTCTGATATTATTGTGAGTGATTCACTCAAGTGTCTGTGTTTGTCGTCATTCTGTCCGAAAACAGTTCATCTCCATTTCGTAATTGCAACTGTAGTTGCTGTTGCTGGGTCTTGCGCTCCCATTCGATGAATTGGCGTCGTAGCATAATTTTTCCAGCAAACGCTCGAACCGCCACCCATTTAGCACTGGATGAGCACATGTCCTGTACGATGGCATTAGGACTAGCTAAGTGTCCCAAAACCCTTTCAAGTATTGCACGTTCTCGTGCGAAGCGATCACAATGAAAAGCCACGTGTTCCGCGCTTTCGATTGCATTAGGACAGCTTGGGCAGAGTGGGTTTTCTGCCAGCTGAAAGCGGTGGAGATATTCCATAAAGCAGCCATGACCGGTGAGTATCTGCGTAAGGTAATAATCAGTTTCACCATGCTTTCTTTTTACCCACTGCTCGAGATGTGGTATTAACTTTTACGTCCAGCGCCCTTTAAGTGACTCTTCCCATCTTCTTTGCCACTCATACATAGAACGCTCTCGTTCGATGGCTTTTTCTGTTGCCGTTGGCTTAGCTCCTTGCTCGCTATAGAGGCGGCGAAGCTCTCTTGCGTGAATATCAACTGGCAATTTCCCGGCTACAACACATATTGCATCGTCTGATACCGTTCTATATGCACATGTAACCCGTAATGCACTCTGCCTGTGTGTGCGCACCACTTCACGCATGTGAATGTTCTTTGCTTCTGCCCATATCGGTGCCGCGTAAAGTATGATTGAGTCCACGACTGTTGATAATAGTTTACTTCTTTCCCCTTGTGGACCACCTATATTCGGTAGTATTTTTGTGAGAGCGCCCATTACCGGCGCTGCTTTGTTATTAACTGCTGCTAGATGTTGCTTAAAGCTCAATCTCGTGCCGATCATTACACCTAGGTATTTTATTGCCTCCTTTGAGAGTATCTCGTGTCCACCAACTGAGAGTTTCATGGTCGCTTTTTTCTTCCGAGCACTTATCAGCACTGCCTCTATTTTTTGGGCTGCCAGCTCTAGACCTGCATTGCTGAGCCAACGCTGTACTCTCGTTGCCGCATCATTGCATTTTGCGTTTAGATGATCCAGTCGCTTGTCAACTACAACTAGCGCAATGCCGTCCCCATAACCTACGATTGTTGTTTTTGCTGGAAGTTTTAATTTCAGAACCCCGTCATATATAATATTCCAAAGAGTTGGCCCCAAAACCGATCCTTGTGGAACTCCCCCTGTGACTTCATATGTTTTTGGGCCATCATCAGTGTCATACCATAAAATTCGTTTGCTGAAATAATTTCGAATAATGCTCAGTAGGTAGCTTGGTATCTTCAAATTTTCTAGAGGCAGCAGTATGTTGGACCAATTTGCCGAGTTGAACGCGTTTTTTATATCCAGCGTTATGACTGCGCAGAGCTTCATAGCAGTGTGCCCTCCGCTAATAGCTTCCCGGGCTATGTTTGTTACGATTCGGATCGCATCTAATGTTGATCTTGCACGCCGGAAACCAAATTGGTTATCGGAGAGACCACCAGGGCTTTCTAAGTATTCCTGGAGCCGATCACATATGATACGTTCTAGTATTTTCCCTGTTGTGTCCAACATGCATAAAGGTCTGTATGCGGCTGGGTGATCAGACTGTTTTCCTGGCTTAAGTAGCAGAACTAAGCGCTGTAGCTTCCATCTGGTTGGAAAAGTTCCTTCTTCTAGGCATGTGGTATATAAGTCCGCAAATATTTGCGGGTTTGCCCGTATAGCTACCTTTAGTGCATTATTTGGGACGACGTCGGGACCAGGAGCCTTGCAGTCTTTTATGCGTTTCAGCGTTTGCAAAATAACGTCTGTTGATACTGGTGGAACGTTTCTGCTTGTGTTGACAGCATATTCCTGATCACTACTTTGTGGGGGAAATAGTGCCACTTCTATTTGCTCTAAAAGAATCGGACACGTTGGCTGTGGTGGTCTTGGCCCTCTGACGTTTCGCATCACAGTTTTATATGCCATGCCCCAGGGATCGTCGTCTGCACTGTCTCGCACTTCCTTAAAGCAATTGTTTTCGCTATTCCGAATTGCCTTCTTAAGGTGGAATTTTCGTGTACGATATTCTGCGTGCCGCACGTTATAGTTTGGTTGATGGCGTGCTCTTTGTGCCTTTCTCGTGCTTTGTTGCAAGCTTTCCGAAGGTCGGCTATTTCGGTAGTCCACCAGGTTTCCGTTTGTTGTTGTATCGACACCTCGGCATCGACGCATCACACGCGAGTTCTATTTGTGCGGCCATTTGTTCCGCCATACTTTCTACACCCAAATTGAAGACCCTAGTGAGGTATAATATTCCCAATAGACCCAGCTTTTTCAACATCAGCATGTTTCGCCGTCAGGACCTATGGCTTTAGATTATTTCGTTTGTTTGATGGCTTCCTGAACCTCATCGCTGGAGAAAGCAAGTGGCGGACTGTTGTATGTCAGTTTATGAAGCCGTCTGGTGGCACAACGTTTGGATATGTCGGCCGGAGAATGCAGAATAAATTGCCGGCTAACGTAGCTCGCGCAGCTCTTCGGATCCGATGAAATACAACCGTTGAAGGAGATATCCACCTTGTCGTTGTGCTTCGTCGGTTTCGACAGGGACCTTACGGTGGAACAGAGCTTACTCACACCAAAGGCGGAGTTGCAGGACTTCAGATGCTCTTCCCATTTAGTCCACTTATGTTGGGTTACCAGCTTCCGGATCTCCGAATTCAGATTCTTTATCCGAGGATCCCAGTGATAATCCTGGCGTAGGAGATCACGCTCGTTCGGCGGAACAGCTGCTTCATCTGGGAAATTGGGACTTATGTCCCGAATCCTTCCAGCGGGTATGAAGCGAACCGCGGCGGCTGTGATCACCTTGCGGAATGCGTGTGCGCCTGCGCGCACATCGGGGGGAGTGGGAAGAGCGGCGAAGATGTCTCCAGTGAATTCCGTGAATCTGATCAAGATGATAAGTGGTCTGATGACAAGTGGTCTGATGCAAGCGATAGTATAGGTCGCTAGGTTATGCTATTTATCAGACCTGCGCTAGCAATTGTGATGTCAGGCGATCTGTTGCAATTGCCCACTACCCTAGTGGGGGCGTCGTTGTTTACAGTGCTGAATGTCGACTCTTCTATCTGCTCTGCCAATAGCTGTCCCCTACGATCATTCGGCAAGCTTGAATGCCAAAAACCGTGATGCGCATTAAAGTCGCCTACTATCAATCGGCTTTCACCCCTGATGAGCGCACCAATATCAGGGTGATATACTGCCGGGCAGCAGGTGACAGGAGGTATGTAAATATTATATATTTTGAGCTCGGCATCGCCTGACCGGACAGCTATCCTTTGACATTATAACGTGCTGCCCCTGCGGTCGAAGCCTTCATCAATGAGACGATACTGTACTGTATTGTGGACTATGAACGCCGTTGTCTCGCTCGCGATCTTTTCTGTGTTGTAGCGTTGTAGTCGTCCCTGATAATCAGGGAGGAGCTAGAGTGCGGTTTGGTCACTTTGACCGCAGCTCTCTTGATACCATGTCAACTCATGAAGTCGACTATCTCGTCTATCTTACCCGTAAGTCCGTTGCAGTTAAATTGTAACAGTCTGAAACTCCTCGGGAGTGTGGTCGTAACTCGGGGGGTGAGGGACTCGTGGTCTTGTCTACGTTGGTCCAGCTGTGCATTCCGCAAAAATTGTTGTGACCTGATGTACACGGGCGACTGCGCCACAGGAGGCGGTTGCGGGTGCAGAGCTCTGCAGAAGAGGGCAACGTAGTCGCGTTTTCACTCACGGGTGAGAGCACCTCCGAAAGTGCCACCAGCCATTGCAAGAATTGCACTGGACTGTTGTCAGGTTCCGAGGAACTCTGGTCTGACACACGGAACAGACTGTGCGAGGGACCAAGAGGTGCTGGTTTGTCCCCACACTGGGATAGGAGCAGGAGGGTTGTGGGTCAGTAGGGGAATTGGGTTGCGCCTGAGGGCTCCTTGCCGTTAACGTATGGTTAGTGGCGGCAGTTTGACGTGCCAGCACTGAGGACGGTAACGCCGTTAAGGTAGGGGCCGCTTGATGGTCTTAAGATGGCACCACCCGTTGCACTTATTGAACTTAACCGAGATGGAGTTCAGGTGGAGACGATTGCGGCAGATCCAGCAATAAAATACCTCTGGTCCAGGGTTGGGTTCAACGCCAGCCCTGAAGAGAAGTATTTGGAGCAAACGTGCCGCGAGGGATTGCTCCTATGACGAAATATTGGGGATGAGATAAGGTACACTAGACAGGGCTAGTTTACTGAGGCGGCAGCCCTTGGTCGAGAAAAATCCGGGTCAATCCGGTAACGTAGAACCGGCTGTCATGCCATTGGTAAATCTTGAATTTTTGTCATGTGTAATATGTAAATTTGTCTTCTAACTACTCGACCATCGCAGCTACTGTGCGTTAAGTGCGCGCCTGAACATACAGTAAGATGCAGAAAACAGCACAAGTAGCTTATAAAAAAGTTCTCTGTCGGGCATTTCAATACTAGGAGAAAGTTTCGAAACAATTATTTTATGTTCTCTGATAGTAGGTAAACAGTTAATTAGTATATTACTTTACGTATGTAGTTCTTCAATTGATAAAAACTGCACAAAAACACATGCATATATCTGCAAAGTTAGAAACTTACTCTAAAATCAGAGTACTTGAAGATTACTATATAAATGCTGTACCTGTGAATGTGCGCTGGATTTCTTTAGGGAATCGTAATATTTTTTGCTGTGGCAAGTGCACCTACATATACACAGCATTAATATATTATATACTAGCAACCCGCCCAGCTTCGCACGGGTATAAAATATATACCCTATGTCACTCACTGAAAAAATTATTAAAATCGATCCAGTAGTTGTGGCTTATTCATTACTGCCCGTGGCCCGCACGCGTTAAATTTGGAGTAAAACAATTCCCCTTTTTTTATAGCATGAAGATTTCCTGCTATCTTTGGGATATCTAAATTCATACCCGACATTTTTGCATATTAACTTTTTGCATTTTTACATATGTGTTTATTTTATTTTTACAACAATTACTATATTACAGAATGTCTTTATATACAACGTTCATAGCCTTCTTGTCATTAGACAATACAAACATGTTTTCTCTAGAGGTTACTCTTGAAAGAGCGACATACAGTTGGCCATGTGAAAAACAGTCAACACTCAAATCTAAGCCTGCAACGTTGAAGGTTTGACCCTGAGATTTATTAATGGTCATTGCAAAAGATGTCTTTACCGGAAATTGTAAGCGTTTAAATTGGAATGGTAGATCCGATGGTATCAGAGGGATTCGGGGAATCAATACATCTTCTCCGGTACCACATCCTGTGAGTATTGTGCACTCTATTATGAAAGTTTTCAGTGATTTTACCAGCAAACGCGTGCCATTGCAAAGTTTAGGTGGACTTAGGTTTCTTAATAAAATAACAGGACAACCTATTTTCAGCTCCATTTTGTGAGGAGGGAGCCCAGACGGGTTCAAAGAATTTAGAAATTCTGTAGGAAATTGAACAGCTTCTTCCAAATCGAGAACAGTATCGACCGAGTAGTATATTTTCGTCGGCGCATCAATCTTTGAAATAATCAAGTTATTTACTTTATCTACTTGTTCGTTAGTTGGTGACAGAATAGCTCTTTCTTTAAACCAAGATATTGTCTTATAACTTATGTTATCAATGTCAGGATAGACATTGTTGACTAACTCTTGGATGTTGTCTATCAAAACACAAAGGTTTTCTAGGTTAATCCTTCCCTCACTTTGTATTAATTCTCCATTGCCAACTTTTAGTAGCATCTCTGGAAATAGCCTGTTCTCACGTGAAGATGACGAAACCCTCATATTAGTTTTAAGATCTAATTTATTGACATGCGACCAAAGGTGGGATCTTTTTAGCGAAGCATTTATTTCGTCAGCACGTGTTCCTCGAGTCACAACTGGTAGGATTTGACGGAAATCTCCTGAGAACAGAATTGAACATCCACCCATAGGTGAATTTTTGTTGCGCAAATCGCGTATTGTCCTATCCAGTGCTTCCACAGACGTCTTGTTTGACATGGTAGCTTCGTCCCAGACTATTAATGAGCAGTCACGCATCAATTTTCCTGTATTGCTCTGTCTAGAAACACTACAGACGCTGTTATCATCATCGGTTGCGATTTTCAGCGGGAGCTTGAATGTAGAGTGTGCGGTTCGGCCTCCTTCCAAAAGAGTAGCGGCAATGCCGGATGACGCAACAGCTAACGCAATTTTTCCGGTAGATCTCACTTTTTTTAAAAGCAGATTGATTAAAAATGTTTTTCCTGTGCCTCCTGGGGCATCAAGGAAAAACAATTTCCCTTCATTGTTATCAATTGTTGATAGTAATGCAGTGAATACTTTTTTCTGATCGATGTTTAATCGTGGCTCATCTTGAGCTATATTTTGTAAAAGTCTCGTTTGATCGTATGATGTTTCTCTTGTGTACTCGGCACTATTAGTTAAATCAGAGTTAGTAGTATTAGCTGGCATCGGCAGCCCAAAATCCTTGATCGTTTTACCCGAAAGTAATTGCACTATTTTGTTTAATTCAAATAATGCTTCGTCAAATATGTTTTGGTCATATTGTACATCAACAGAGTTTGACTCTTGCCGTCGCCGAATCAGAATATCACTGGCCATATTTTCTTGAAATTTATTCCATAGACTAACAGAATCAGTTACTTGACAAAACACTACTATGACGGCAAATAAATATCTTAATGATGTAGCTGAACTACAAACAGCTGCTTCTGATAATGTATTTTCCCAGTGAGAATCGTCTTCCAAGAACCCCATAGCTTTGCATGCTGCTTGATAAGTATTGTAAACAACACCTTGTAAAGTTCTTAGGTGAGCAAAGGATGTCGGGCCTTTTACAATATGAAGTAACATTCTCAGATAAAAGCATTCGCTGTTGTTGGGATGAATCACATAGACTCTGCCAAGAGCATCCGTTTTTTTTACTCCGGGGAAACCATCAACCGCAACTCTGGTTCCATGTATAGTAACTTGGAACTCTGTCATATGTCAGTGTTTTCGCGAAATCATCTTGAGCACATAACTTGAAGAATGCTGTCAATGTTGTATCCGGCGGGTTATTAATAACTTCTTGTATATTATTCTCAGTAAAATATACCCTTTGTCCATTTTCTAAATGAACTGCAAGGTGGACAATTGTGGGAGACCGGTCGTGCACTTCGAATGATAAAATCCTCCATACAGCTTCAGAGCTGCAGATGTAACGTCCAGACTGATATATTTCCACTTCATTTGGTGATTGTATGCTGAAAGTGGCTT
>JAYXIM010015743.1:0-100836 GCA_037575425.1 Anastrepha fraterculus | reverse complement strand
CTGATGTAATATCTTGAAAAATATTTTTTTCAATTATATGCTGTAAAGAGTCATATACATAGATCTATATTAAAACAACAATGTATTTAAGGTATTTAATTGGTTAAGGATTAATGATGTACCTATTTGCTGAAATCACTTCGAAAATAAGCTATTAGTTGTCGTAAAAAGTAAATGACAAAAAATGTTATTGTATGGAATCGATAGCAAACTAAACGCGCTCCGAATCAATAAAAACTATTCAAAAACTGTATTTTAACACGTTCCCTGTCCCAATACAAAAATGCAAAATTGACCGACACGTCCAACAGCGTTTTTTGAATAATTAGTTTTTTGTAGTCAAAGCTTTATATAATACTAATAATTAAAAAAAACGGATGTAGGGTATTTCTACCTGAAACACATATGGTCCATGAGCGTAGAGGGACATTTTTGCTTCTGCACGTTCATGAAACACATGTGGTTTATATACCCCCTGACGCACATATGGCTCAGGAACGTATCAGTGCTTATCAGGCGCACGTTTCCTGAACCATATGTGGCTCAGCGGACAGGGAACGTGTTAATTATGTGGGAATTACTAATATAGAACGTGAAAATAGCGTTTTATTTCGCTGTAAAATTGTATGTGCATATAATTACATGGAATTCAGTACATGCATAGATACATATGTACATACGTCCGAAATGAAATAATGCGAGCGATTCGTAAATACATACATACATACGTCACCATACGATGTAATTCAACATTAATGAGGTGTGGTGAGATTATCGCTTAACGCCTGTTGCTTCATTCGGTTGACAGCGAACAAACACACAAACAGCTTTTTTTGGAAAAAGAGCTGCTTTTGTTTAAACAATTTTGGTTAAATAACAAATATATCAATTTTTTTTTGATGCAGAACGAAAGTAAATATTTCAAAGTTAAACTCTAAGAAAGTTTCATTTTAATTGGTGGATTCGTTTATGATTTATGGCCGTGAAAACAAAAAAAATATGTTTTTTTTGCCACATTTTGACCGATTGCCACGCCCCCTTTATATATTTTTTCACATTATCTATATATATAAAAGGAAGTTACATTTCCTTGGTAATCTTATAACTCAAGAACGGGCTCACCTATCCAAACCAAATTTTAAGGCTTTGTTTGGACTATTCAGTAGATGGTTTGTGTTTTGAAATTTTAAGAATCGGATACCAGGGTCTCGAGAAATAGGCCAAAACGTGAACCCGGGTAACCCTAGGATGTGTTTGTACAATATGGGTAGCAAATGGAAGCTGCTGATGATTCTATAGTACAGAGTATTTTTGATGCCGCTCCGTGACTAGGGTCTCGAGATATCGGCCAAAATGTGAACCCCGATAACTTAAGGATGTGTTCGTACAATATGGGTAGCAATTGGGAGCTGTTGATGATTGCTATAGTTAGAGTATTTTTAATGCCCCTCCGTAACTAGGGTCTCGAGATATAGACCAAAACGTGGACCTGGATAACCCTAGGATGTGTTTGTACAATATGGGTAGCAAATGGAAGCTGCTGATGATTCTATAGTACAGAGTATTTTTGATGCCGCTCCGTGACTAGGGTCTCGAGATATCGCCCAAAATGTGAACCCCGATGACTTAAGGATGTGTTTGTACAATATGGGTAGCAATTGGGAGCTGTTGATGATTGCTATAGTTAGAGTATTTTTAATGCCCCTCCGTAAATAGGGTCTAGAGATATAGACCAAAACGTGGACCTGGATAACCCTAGGATGTGTTTGTACAATATGGGTAGCAAATGAAAGCTGCTTATGGTTCTATAGTATAGAGTATTTTTGATGCCGCTCCGTTACTAGGGTCTCGAGATATCGGCCAAAATGTGGACCCCGATAACTTAAGGATGTGTTCGTACAATATGGGTAGCAAATGGAAGCTGTTGATGATTTCTATAGTTAGAGTATTTTTAATGCCCCTCCGTAATTAGGGTCTCGAGACATAGACCAAAACGTGGACCTGGATAACCCTAGGATGTGTTTGTACAATATGGGTAGCAAATGGAAGCTGCTGATGATTCTATAATATAGAGTATTTTTGATGCCGCTCCGTGACTAGGGTCTCGAGATATCGGCCAAAATGTGGACCCCGATAACTTAAGGATGTGTTCGTATAATATGGGTAGCAAATGGGAGCTGTTGATGATTGCTATAGTTAGAGTATTTTTAATGCCCCTCCGTAACTAGGGTCTCGAGATATAGACCAAAACGTGGACCGGGATAACCCTAGGATGTGTTTGTACAATATGGGTAGCAAATGGAAGCTGCTGATGATTCTATAGTGTAGAGTATTTTTGATGCCGCTCCGTGACTAGGGTCTCGAGATATCGGCCAAAATGTGGACCCCGATAACTTAAGGATCTGTTCGTACAATATGGGTAGCAATTGGGAGCTGTTGATGATTGCTATAGTTAGAGTATTTTTAATGCCCCTACGTAATTAGGGTCTCGAGATATAGACCAAAACGTGGACCTGGATAACCCTAGGATGTGTTTGAACCACATGAGTATCCATTGTAAGTTGTTGATAAATGCTAATGAAAAGAGGACTTTTCTTTTCGCTGGGTAACTAAGGACTCCAGATATAGACCAATTGGGAACTCGCCTTCAGGTTAAGAGATGGCATTCCAGTTAAAATGTTTTTAAAAATTCAGATCCGTTATCTACATATATTTCTCGAACTTTACAGATTCAAGGTCAAATATACAATAGAGCCATACCAGCCTTATTTAGCGTAAAAAATTGAAATGGAAATTGAAGAATAAAAGTTTAATTACAAGTTTTTATCGGCTCTTCTTCGATTTTTACCTACTCAAAAATATGGATCAAGGAATCTGTATCAAATTTTGTATGGAAAACGAAATCAAGTGCGCGGATGCATTCCGAATGTTAACTGTGTCATACATTGTTTATCGGTGGTACAACATGTTCTCAGAAGGCCGAGAAGATGTGAACGACGAAAAGCGTGCCGGACGCCCGAGCACTTCAACAACAGACGAAAAAATTGATGAAGTAAAGAAAATGGTATTGGCCAATCGTCGAATCACTGTTAGAGAAATTGCTGAGGACATAGACATATCGATTGGCTCGTGCCATTCGACTTTTTTCAATGATTTGGGCATGAGACGGGTCGCTGCAAAGTTCGTAGCAAAACTGTTCAATTTCGACTAATAGCCACATTGCTAATGAGATGTTGGACTTGCTCCAGACGGTCATAGCTGGTGACGAATTGTGAGTTTATGGTTATGACGTGGAAACTAAAGTTCAATCATCTCAATGGAAGCTGCCGCACGAACCAAGACCGAAAAAAGCGCGCAAAGTTCGGTCGAATGTAAAAGTTTTGCTTACCGTTTTCTTCGACTGCAGGGGCGTTGTGCATCATGAGTTCTTGCCACAGGGTAAAACGGTCAATAAGGAATATTACCTGCAAGTTATGTGCAATTTGCGCGAAGCAATCCGCCAGAAACGCCAGGATTTGTGGAAGAACAAAAGTTGGCTCTTGCATCACGATAACGTCCTGCTCACACATCGTTGCTTGTGTGCGACCTTTGGGCCAAAAACAAGGCACTAATGATGCCACAGCCACCGTGTTCCCCAGATCTGGCCACCTGTGACTTTTTCTTGTTCCCGAAACTGAAGATGCCTATGAAAGGACGACGCTACGCTACGATTGACGAGATAAAGACGGCATCGAAGGAGGAGCTGAACGAGATAAAAAAATGATTTTTTGAAGTGCTTCGAAGATTTGAAAAAACGTTGTCACAAGTGCATAATATCTCATGGGGATTACTTTGAAGGGGACAAAATAGATATTAATAAATAAATAAATAATTTTTGAAAAAAAAAAAAATTTCGCATTACTTTTTGAACACACCTCGTATAAAACCAAAAAGAACAAATCTAATATGAAAACATGCATACAAATCATATGGACATATCAATTGAACAAAGCTATTCTGTACGCAAGCATATGTAAGCTAATGTAAACTACATTTTTTCACACTTGTGTATCACTCTCTTCCTCTCATTTCGCTCCGGTAGCCATATTAATTAATTTCCTACTTCTAGCTTGTGGTGAAGAAATTCAACTTAGAATTTCTTACCAGTGTTTTGTTAGAGCCCAAAATGAGAAACGGGCCGGAACTGAACCTTCTCTATGAATTTACGTTCTCTGCAACTAGTATTTTATACGACACTAATGCCGGAGAAGGTAAATGTACAGAGAAGTCTTAATGACCGGAAGGCATTGAATTTTGAGGAGTACTCGTTTGCGAGCGTGGTTCACCACAGACATATTTTTCACCAAAAGTTAACAGATGTATACCCAACTGGTCAAATTAAACAGGAGTTGGGTAAAATTAGTTTGTATGAAGGAAGAAATAATGTTAACGCTGTAGGCTAGCTACAGGCAACTTATCATATAAAATGAATATGCTAAGTTCAATAGTGACTTAGAAAGAGCAAATCATCCATAAAAATGTATATATATATTATGTCTGTCTAATGTATCTCTGTTCAAACTTTGTTGAATACCCTTCAACCAAATCAAATCATTCATAAATAATTGATTCATTATCAGGCACACAGGAAGATGGCATATGCAAATTCAAATCTGAAAATGCATATACATACGTATGTATGTATGTATGCGGCTGCGCGCGGTTGGCACAGCAAAAATATTTCGATGCGCAACAAGTGCCCAAGGAATTTAGGGCACATTCATAGGCACAGCATTGTGCCAAAAATAATCAATAATAAAGCGTCAACAAAATTGTCTCATAACTTACTTACACATCTTTTTAGGAAAAGTATGTGACAAATTTTGGAAATAAAAAATGCATATTGACTGCAAAATATTAGTTCAACAATTTGCGGCTTCGGTTCCTGTTGTTATGAACAGCGCTGCACAGCTCATAGAAGCTTGAACAATAAATATTTGGCACTCTGGGTTTCATGCGAAGACTGAATGTATGTACAGTAACCTCCAAATGAGCCGTACTCTGGTTTCAGAGTAAGTTTTAATCTTTGCACCTGTATACATATGCATGTTTTTGTGCACTTTTTATCAATTGGAGAACTACATACATACGTAAAGTGATATACTAATTAATTATTTACCTACTATCAGAGAACAAAACATAATTGTTTCGAAAGTTCCGGGATAGAAAGCCTTTATAAGCTACTTGTTGCTGTTTTCTGCATCTTACTGTACGCTCATGGGCGCACTTAACGCACAGCATCAGTATTGACTATTTTGGTTTGATTTCTTCAATCTTACTTGTAAAAAGCATTGTTTTGCTGGGAGTTCAGTTCAGTGCACATACGCACATACAAATATTTATATGCATATGCAAAGGAGAATTGTTTTAGTATACATATGTTAGGCAGGAATTCGATTCGGGTATTCAGCGCATTAATGCTTGTAGATATATGTAATAAAGCGATGCGTCGTGAGGTAGGTCATGATTACTTCAGTGCACACACATGTGTGTAACACTATGGAATTAAATATGCAATTGATCTTTTGTACAAACATAACTAACATTATATATTTATTAATATATATATGCATCGATATACCAAAATAGACTTCTCTATACATTAACGTTTTCTGCTAATAATTTTGCTGCTGCTGGTATGTTAAAAGAGGCCAAGATAGAGGCAGAGCCATTAAGAAGTTCATCAGCCCCTGTTGTTAGTGTAATGACGCTTCCCTCAGTTATTCTGGTGCTGCTGCTGCTAATATCAACACGTCGACTGCGCCCACTCTCACTGCGTCTTCAACTAATGCTGATGCTGCTGCTGCTCACACCAACGTGTCGACTGCGGGAATTAATCTAAGCACTGTTTACGTACTTCGCGATCATATGCCTGCTCAAACTTCGTGGACAACCATACAACAGCGAAGTCGTAAAATTAATAAAAGATCACTGGACGTAGTTATTGAGCTTAATTCAGTTATATCTTGCGTTCTTTAAACCTTCTGTAGCTGAGGATAATATAATTATTATAATACAAATATTGATAAAAATCAGATTTTATGTTTTAAGCTAAAAGCCTAATTTTAAGCTAGGGCTTCCGCCATCGTTGTTTGACCAGATACTAAAACGGTCGGCTTGGCTTGCTGACATCAAGGCCCTCCCTTTCAAAAAGACAGTCTTCCAGGCTCAATCACTAAATCAATTAAAGATTTATTTTCAGAATATGGGTGGCATACGTACTAAGTCCAAGACTAAATATTTGCACCCGTAGTTCTCATTTAAATTTTTGTTGAAACCTGGCTGAATGCTATCGTTTTCGACGAAGAATACTTCGACTCAAACTCATATAGTGTATGTATTACGAAAATACCGAAATGTAAAAAGTGCGGATTGCTCTTGAGGGGGTGGAATTCTCATTTCAGTGCAACGTAAGAACCAAGCTTTCCATATCCGGCTTTTGAATTTATGTTTGTTTACTTGTATCTTACATTCCGCCTAAAAAAAATTATGCTCTTGACAAATCGCATACGGACAGCATTGTTTCCATTGTCCTCAATCATATGCAATTGATCTTTTAAGCCTTGATTTAGTTCAAATTCATTCTTTCGAAAATAGGCTCAATCGAATTCTGGATCGCATATTCGTCAGCGCTAATTAGGTGAAACAGCATTTTACATGACATCAACGGGGAAGGCTTGCTTTCTGGGTTAGATATTGTTGAGTGATATTCTACCTTTAAGCCTCAGTTGCTTGACATTTTTACGAAATATGTACCACATATTAAAAAACAACCTTTTAAGCTTCCTTGGTACACTTATCAACTTAAAAAACTAAAAAATAAGCAGAATAAACTTCACAAGCAATTTTATAAATTACCAACAGTGCTTGAGGTTAGGTTAGGTTAAATGGCTGCCCTAGCTAAAGGGCTCACTTGGCCAAATGTTAAGAAATTCGTCCGTTGTGGTGCCATACATGGGAGAGGAGAAATGAGATGGGAAGGAAGAAGGAGCCTTGGGATTAGATACGATGATGACCATAAATTTTACGACGGCGCCGACGGGGGCTGATTTGCGTTCGTAGTTAGCCGTAACAAGCTACTAATGAACTTCACCAAATTTATGATATTTACACCGGCTATATCCGCAGGCGTAGCGAAAAAGTAAGAGCCCAGATTTCTAAGTCTTTGCCAGACGAGAGCAGGGCAGCTGAGAAGAAGGTGTTGAGATGATTCCACCTCGTGCTCCAGACAGTTTCTGCAGAACGGACTTGAGGCAATCCCAAGTCTTACGGCGTGAACACCTAACGGACAATGTCCGGTAAGGATGCCCACCAAATTTGAGAGCTGGGGCTTTGTTAGCCTTAGGAGTTCCCTTGAGCATCCCCGATCTACCCGTGGACTGAAGGATCTCGTGACCTTGCACGTTTGCGCACTAGTCCAGCGCTCGCTGAGTTGACTCGAGGCCCATCTTTCTAGGAGCAGACCACAGGTTCTCAGCGGAACCCCAATTCTCTCATTTTGCGACGAAGCCGTCTCCAAAGTTCCCTGTCTAGCCAGCTCATCAGCCCAGCAGTTTCCCTCTATGCCGCTGTGCCCGGGAACCCAAATGAGCCTGATGATGATGTATTCGGATGCAATCGAGAGAGAAGCCAGACATTCGCCGACAAATCTCGAACGCACAAACAGCGAGCCCAAGGCCCTAATTGCCGATTGGCTATCGATTGGCTAAGCAACCAGTCCACCGCTTCCTTAATTGCGGATACCTCCGCTTGGAAAACACTACAGTGGTCCGGGAGCCTAAATTTAAGTTTGATGGGGGGCGCCTTACAGAATACTCCCCCACCAACTCTTCCGTCCAACTTCGAGCCATCCGTGAACATGTTTGCCATGCCTTGCGGCCAAATGTTGCACCCCGCCCACTCATCCCTTGAGGGAATGTGAGTAGAAAAAGGTCCGCTCTGACCTAGCGTGGGTGTACAGAGGTCCAGCACCATAGGGATGAACTTAAAGTTTTTAAGAATGCTAGAGTGTTCGTAACTTAAGTCTAGCCTATGGCCCGAACACCTTAATCTGATTGCGGCGCGTGCAGCGGTAGGTTTTCCTACAATGTCCACGGGCGCCACATTCAGCATAGCGTTAAGCGCTAGAGTAGGAGTGGTACGGAGAGCCCCACTGATCCCAATGAGGGCAGACCTTTGTACCCTCTCCAGCTTCTTAACTGATACCATCCTTTCTAGCGAGTTCCACCAGACAAGGACTCCGTATAGCAAGATTGGTTTTATAATCGTGTTATAAAGCCAAAAAGTGACTTTAGGCGAGAGGCCCCATCTTTTGCCGATAGCGCCCCTGCAACCATACAAGGCGACTGTTGTCTTTCTGATTCTCTCCTCAATGTTTGGCTTCCATGTAAGACCTCTGTCAAGGATTAGTCCCAGGTACTTCACCTTGTCAGAGAGCACCAACGGAGCGCCCGATATTGAGGGGAGAAACACACTTGGTATTTTGTATTTCCTCGTAAATAAGACGAGCTCCGTCTTCAGAGGATTTATCGATAGGCCGCAATTTGCGGTCCAATTTATAGATAGATTCAGATAACCCTGCATCAGTTCCATCAGAGTATCTAGAAACTTGCCTCTGGCAATAAGTGCCACCTCATCCGCCTAGGCAATCACCTTACAGCCCCTCCCCTCCAGCTCCTCCAGCAGACCGTTAAGCAACCCAGAGTAGTGGCGAGAGAACACCGCCTTGCGGAGTGCCTCTGTTCACTTGCCGGCGGAGAGAGGTGTCACCCCATTCTGCCACGACCGTTCTATCGGTAAGCATCGTGTGGATAAGCCTTATGAGTTCGGTTCCGACTCCTAGTTTACCTAACAGTGCTTGAACAAATTCAATTGTTTAAATAAATTTTTGTACAGGAACTATGGTATATTTTTAAGATTGAAAAGCATATTAAGTCAAATCCTAAGGCCTATCGGCGATTTGTTAAATCTAAAAAATCAATCGCTGGAGTCCCTTCTGCGGTTCGTTTTAATGACAAATCAAATACTACTCCTGCGAAGTAACCAATTTGTTTAGCGATTTTTTCTAATTTCTCTAGTGATGATGCATACCCGTTCTCTTCTTGTCATGTTAATCTACTCTCATATTTGAATTTTGGCTATTCAAACCTTGCTTTTCTGACCATTGAGAATGCGATTTTGAGTTTGAAAATTTCTTCTCAGACTGATAAGGATGGGTTGTCAATAATTTTCCGCAAAAACTGCCCGGATATTGTTATTCCTCCCAAACTAATTTTTAATAATGATGTGCGCAACTATAGGCCGATCTCTAAGCTTTCTTTTATATCTAAACTTTCCGGGGGAATTGTAAAAGAAAAGATGTACTTTGCGACTAAGAGCTTAATAGTAAAAGGTTCTTTTTTTACTTTTTTAGTTTAGGACTAAGACTGAGTTATAAAGACTGGCCTGAATTGTTATCAATTCAAGCCTTTTATTGAAACAAAAAAAATTCACTCTTAGCATTTTCCTGAATTAATTATTTTAGTAAGCAATTCTAGTGTGAATTGTTTACTACTTTTTCAAAATTATTTGGTAAACAGGAAACGTAAAAAATTGAACTTGCAATTTGGTAAACAGGAAACGTAAAAACCTGACTCGCAAAGAAAGTGTTGACGCACTTGCAGAATTCCACAGAACTGTTTACCAATTAAATAAAAATTATACAAGTGCAATTAAATGAATTTTGCGTGTGACCTAAAAAAAAATATGTTTGCGCGTGTAGGGAAAGTTAGATAGGCGTTTATTTATACGAAAAATATTGTTTTTCAACTTTTGCTGCAGGTATTCAAGTCGATTGTTTACACGGATTTTTCTAAAGCATTTTATAGAACATCTCATACAATTCTATTACGTTAATTAGCCTCCCTTGATATTTATTATTGTTTCTTTCAATGGTTGAAATCTTATTTATCCGATGGACGATGTGTGGTAATGATTGAGGGTGAATGTTCGGACCCTTTCATTGCATCTTCAGGGGTGCCACAAGTTAGTATTTTAGGGCCTCTTCTCTTCGATCTTTTTATTAATGATATAAGTACCTGCTTTTTATTTGGCGTATGTTTATTATTTGAAAATATTTTCTGTTCCAGTGTTGCAAACGGAAATTGATGCTCTCATTCGCTGGTGCAGTAACTCGGGCATCTCTCTAAATATTAAGAAATGTTTTCAAGTCCCTTTCGCCAAATCTCAAAATGCTTTCCAGTCATCTTATAGCATTGATAATACTTTACTTCAAACTGGTCATAATTTCAAAACTCTAGGGTGATCTCTGACTCCCATTTTTCATTCAACAGTCACATTTACTTTATTGTTTCCACCTCTTACTCAATTTTAATCCCTACACTATCAAATTGCTTTTTACTTAATATGTTCGCTCTAGATTTGAATCAGAGAACGTTACTGTATAAAGCGTCTTAATGACGGGAACGCATGGAATTTTGAGGTGTACTCGTTTTGGGTGCATGGCTCACCACAGACATATTTTGCACCAAAAGTTAACAGAAATATACTCCAGTTGTCAAATTAAAAAGCAGTTGGGTAAAATTCGTTTGTATGAAGGAAGAAATAATGTTAACGCTGTAGGCCAGCTACAAGCAATTTATCATAAAAAACAAATACTCTAAGTTCAATAGTGACTTAGAAAGACGAAATCATCCAAAAATATATACTTATATTATGTCTGTCTAATGTATCTCTGTTAAAACTTTGTTGTATCATATCCTTCATAGAGAATTGATTCATTGCCAGGCACACAGGAAGATGGCATATGCAAATTTAAATATGTGGATTTATATACATATGCGCATATATAAAGGGTTTCCCGCTATTTCGGTAGATCTCTTTTTAGAAGCTGTAATTTTTAAACACTTGACAAGTAGCAACTGCGCCATTATTGGTGAAAAAATTCGAGCTGTTGGACCAACTTAGTAATGTGAACAAACAAAACCAAAACCAAACCCGTGAACGTCGCTCAAGAGCAGTCGAAAATATTGCCGTTGTAGCCGAAAGTGTTGAAGGAAACTCAGGTTTGTCCATTCCTCGTCGTACTTTGGAATTAGACATTCCACAAACGTCACTACATCGTATTTTGTATAAAGTCCAGTTAACACAAGAACTCAAGCCGGCCCGATCATCAAAAGCGTCGTGTTATTGATGATTGGGTAGTTGAAATGCATGAAAATGATCCGGAACTCCATCGAAAAATCATCTTGAGTGATGAGGCTCATTTCCACCTCGGTGGCTTCGTCAACAAGCAAAATTGTCGGATGTGGGGCTCAGAAAATCCAAGAGTTATTGTTAATAAGCCTCTCTATCCTCAACGTGTGACTGTTTGGAGCAGCTTAGGGTCCGGCGGAATCATTGGACCTTACTTTTCCGAAAATGAAGCTGGAGCAACAGTTACGGTGAATGGATTGCGCTATCGAGAGATGATTAACGCTTTTTTTCTAGCCGGAATTGGATGGTATTGATCTGCACAACGTTTGTTTTCAACAAGACGGCGCTACGTGCCACACAAGCAACGAAACCATTGATCTTTTACAGGAATAACACCTTTTATTGGCAAACCCTTTATATGCTGGGTGTGTGTGTGTATGGATATATGCTGCGTCCACTTGCCACAGCAAAATATATTACCGTTCGCTAAAAGTTCTCAAGAAACTTAGCGCATAGGGACCGAAAGGTCTATGCGTGGCTTATTGCCAACCAGGCTAACCTAGCGCTTATATATACATAGGCACAGCGAACATTCATAGACGCAGCTGCGACAGTCGAGCATTGAAAAGACATATCTACATACATATATTGATGCATACGTATGTATTTACGGAGTCGCAACCATGAGACATGACCAAAATTCGCGATTTACCAAATATTTCTGTAAGAAATATTCCAGTATTGACTATTTTGATTTGATTTCTTCAATCTTAGAAGTAAAATTTGGCCATTGTTGAGAAAAATTGGCATATGGGCGGCTCTGTTCCGCACCGCCGCGACTATTTAGACTGTTCAGCACCATGGCAACTAGAATCATGACCGCTGCAGCTGCGCGAGTTAACAATGCAACATATCGCATCCCATAAAAATGAAGTAAACAACAGAGATAACAATGCAACGTATCGCATTCTATATAAATGAAGTAATTAACGGAGATAACAATAAGGTCGTCATAAATAAACTATACTTAAGCGATAAAAATAATGTATAAATAGAGCTATTCGCTGTGTAGTATATAAGGCACAGTATTGCTTTGATACAAATAAAATATGTATATTCTTTTATTGCATTCGACGACCTCAGCAAAATACTTTGCGCCCAAAGAGATATCAACCACTGCTTCTATGCAGACGATTTATACCTCACATGCAACAGCAGGGACTCGAAATATACTCTTATGCACTTTACAGAAGCTCCATCGTCGATAATCAAATGATCTGATAACTCTGGAGCGAAACTGTCACTTGAAAAGTGCAGGCATCTACACGTGTGGCGGAAATGTTTTGGTGACCCCATTTCAATAAACATGAGAAACTTTTCAGTACAAAATATTAACTATCTTAAAATACCAGGTTTAATTTTTGATTCTAAGCATAATTTTAAGGAACATTGTAGTATTTTAAGAAATAGTCTAACCGTCAGACTTAACCTTCAAAAAACCCCTCCATAAGCTGCAATTTGCTTACCAAAAAGGGAAATCCACAGTCACAGCACTGCACACACTCGTTGTCAATATAGAAAAGGCTCTAAATCAAAAAGAAATAGCCCTCTCTTCCTTTATGGGCATCGAAGGAACCTTCGACAACACAAATTACAAATCCATGGAAACAGCACTCGAGAAAATAGGTACAACCCCTATGCTAACACATTGGATAAGCCAAATGCTTAATCAGAGGATTATTAAAGCCTCGTCAGGCCAAGCTGAACTTAATGCAACAACAGTAAAGGGATGTCCGTAAGGAGAAGTTCTTTCTCAACTCCTATGGTCCCTACTAGTTGATGACTTGGTGCAGCACCTAAACAATCAGGGACTTATAACCATTTGCAGATGACATATCTGTTATAATAAAAGGCAATCATGAAAGGACACTAACAGACTTAATGCAAAATGACTTGAACGCAACATAGGAATGGTGTAAAAAGGAGGGGCTGTCGATCAACCCTAACAAAACCACAATTACCCCCTTCACAAGAAAAAGAAAGTTGGAGTTTCCTATATTGGAAATAAATGAAACAGTGATAGAACAAAAGGACGAAGTCAAGTATCTAGGTTTAACCTTAGATTAAAAAAACACTTGAGAATCAAATATAAATAACTAGCGGACCCTCACCCGCTTCGCTGGTTGAAAGAAAAATATAAATGAAAAGTGTTCTTTGTTTTTTTCTTGCTTCATCATTTAATTCATGCTCGGCCATTATTTTGTGACTTATTTATTTTAGTGACTTACTCTAATGATTGTAAACTAACAACTTATTCTAAAGCCTTCTGATACACAAAATTTTTGGTTTTATTTTCATGCGGTGTATAAATATAAAGTAAGGTGGTTTCCCTACTCGAGAACATCCTACATACAGTTGCCCATGTCCAAAGCATGGATAAGTTAGGTCAATTCCACATAATTGAAGTGTTTGACCTTGAGACTTATTGATTGTAATAGCAAATAGCAAGGCGAATGGGGAAATTGAAGTCGCTTAAAATCAAAAGCAAATCTGTTGAAATCATTGGAATGCGCGGAATCAAAACATCTTCACCTTTAAATTTGCCTTTCAAAATTGTGGCTTCAATTACATTGTTCGTTGTCCGTTTCACTGCTAATCTTGTCCCATTGCATAGTTTCGGCTGATTGATATTTCGCAACATAATGATCACTGCGCCGACTTTCAATTGCAAACGATGTGGTGGCAAGCCAGGCAAATTAAGTGAATTCAAAAATTCAATTGGATAATTCACTACATCGTCGGGATTAGTGATTGAATCAATTGATTTATAGGTGACAAGTTAACCTGGAATTTGAGTCAAAATACTGGTATTGATTTCATTGATATCGACATTTTTGGCAGCTAATACAGTTCTCTCGCTTAGCCAATCTTGATTTCGATAGTTTTGTGCAATATTTGGGAATACATTTTGCACTAATTGTACTCTTGATTCTGTTATGGTACAAAAATTAGTTGGAAGTGTGATCATGCCTGTATTCTTATCAATTGGCTTTCGTCCATTTCCAATTTGCAACAAATGTTCGGAAAATTCAACAGCTGTTGGACCATTCTGTAACTGCACACGAACGTTAGTAGTTAATGCGGGTTTTTGAAGATATCTCCACAGAATAGAAGATTTAAGGCACGCTCTCAATTCATCAGCTGCTGTTGATTGGTGCATCTAAGAAGAATATTCCTCCTCTTTCATTTGCAACATTGTCTATAATTGTGTCATATGCCTGCCTTTGTTCTGTGTTTAATTTTGGTAGGTTTGTTGTTACAAATGTGTTCAGATCATTTCGATCATATTCTTTTTCACGTCTTAATTCTGCATTGTATGCATCATGCATCGACGATTTGGTGCGATCATACCTAACTCACTCAGAGTTTTATTTGCAATCATCAGGCAAAAGTCTTCGATTTTAATTAATGCCTCATTATATAATTCATCTGTATAATTCAAATTTGGATTTGCAGTAATGCGACGTACTTGATGTGAGATATCTTCTATCATGTATTCTTGGTAAGTACTCCACAATTCATTTGGATTTGCTGGGAAACATGTAGCAATAATGATGGCAAATAGTGTTCTTATTTGGTGTGGAGAACTTGTTGCACATGCATTCATAAGAGTTGCATCCCACTCATTATCATTTGCAAGCAAATTCAACTCTTTGCATGCTTGCTGATAAGTACAACAAAGATGCCCATTAACTCGTTTCAAACTTTCGAATGATCTTGGGCCGGGAATATCAACTAAGAGTAAACGTAAATAGAAACATTCCACTTTACTTGGATGCACAGTGTAAGGTCGTCCGATTGCATCACCCAAATGAACACCTGGATATCCATCTACAGATATTCCTCGTTGCCTTCGTACCCAGGACCTTGATGATGCATTCCAAGTATAATATTTAGGAACATTTGAATACAGCAATGTTCTTGCAAATGAATCTTGAAAAATGCAGTAAGTGTTGTTGCTGGTGGTCGTTCGGCCATTTTTTGAGCAGTATTTTCAGTGAAATAAACACTTTGTTCATTTTCTAAATGGACTGACAAATGAATAACAGCTGGATGGCGATCATGAATCGGAAATGATAATATTCTCCAAACTGCTTCGTTGCTACTAATGTATCTTCCCATTTGGTAATTAGTAACTTCATCATTTCGATTTACAACTCCAAATACTGCCATGTCACTTTCTTTATTGATATATTTGCATATGTATTTGATGGATTTTACGGAGTTACAATATTCAACATTTATATGTGCGTTAAATGTTTTCGATAATAATTTGGAATACGGAACTATCCAACGGTTATCGATCTCCACATCTTGATTATTTATTTTCACAGTGACTGTTTTTCCATTATCTTCTGGTGATCTTCTACGGTACAATGGATATCCATCATTTCCAGTCATTGTTTCAGCAATTTATTGCGTTGGGTAGTTTTTTGAACATTTACCATCAACAATACATGGAGAATTTTAATTTAACGTACCACACGGTCCATGAATCATGTTTTTGGTTACAGTAGTATGTAACTCTGGATCTTCATTTATATCTGGAATTTCAGCACATATAATATGATCAATTGGAGGATGGTTCCATGTGTAGAAGTCCACGCAAGTGGGGAAAGTTACTGATCGCCATTCACTTGGGAATGGCCAGGACGATTCTTATGCATATGGTTCAAGCAGCTCACAACGGCCGGGATTAGCCCATGTATCCTCTGGGTAGCTTCCGAACACCCGTTCGGGAGTGAGCTAACGTGAGAAGGCGAAACATTCCAGGATAGCTGGCTGTGCGTTGGGTTTGGGACCCGCCACTTAAAAATCCCCCCCAATGAAAAGTTTGAAAAAGCCTCGGATGAGACCTCCCTATACTGATGACGACCCCTGCAAACGAACTAAGGACTATGATTTGAGGGCATGCACCTGGAATGTCCAGTCCCTTAATGGGTAAGGTGCCTCTGCCCGGCTGGTTGATGTCCTCGCGAGAGTAAAGGCTGACATCACTGCCATCCAAGAGATGCGATGGACGGGGCAAGGAAAGAAAACCATAGGACCTTGCGACGTCCACTACAGCTGCCATGTAAAGGAGCGCAAATTCGGTGTCGGATTTGTTGTGGGAGAGAGACTTCGTCGCCAAGTACTGTCGTTCACTCCGGTGGACGAGCGTCTCGCAACAATCCGCATCAAAGCCCACGCCCCGACGGAAGAGAAGGACGATGCGACCAAAGATTCTTTCTATGAGCGCCTGGAACGTTCCTAGGAGCGCTGCCCCCGCCACGACATAAAAATCGTGCTTGGCGACTTTAACGCCAGGGTGGGCAAGGAGGGAATTTTTGGTCCCACAGTCGGAAAATTCAGCCTGCACAACGAAACATCCGGTAACGGACAGAGGCTGATCGACTTCGCCGGGGCCCGAAACATGGTAGTCTGCAGCACCAGATTCCAGCATAAGAAGATACACCAAGCCACCTGGCTGTCTCCTGATCGAAAAACACGAAACCAGATCGATCATGTTGTGATAGATGGAAGACACGCTTCTAGTGTATTAGATGTACGTACGATCCGAGGACCCAACATCGACTCGGATCACTACCTTGTTGCAGCCAAACTGCGCACACGCCTCTCTGCAGCAAAAAACGTGCATCTACCTACGCAAAGAATGTTCGTCATCGAAAAGCTGCAATCACAACAGACAGCCAGAAGACTCGCCACTCGACTCTTACTCCTGCTCTCAGAGCCCGAAGAAACAATTGGTACGACGAGGAATGTCATGCTGCCGCAGAAAGAAAGGATGCCGCCTATAGAGCCACGCTGCGATCGGGCGCAACGCGAGCCATGTGGGACCGCTACAGAGAGCTGCAAAAGGAAGAGAGACGTATTATCCGAAAGAAGAAACGAGAGGCCGAAATACGTGAGTGCGAAGAGCTTGAGATGCTGGCCAACAGGAACAACGCCCGAAAATTCTACCAGAAAGTTCGGCGGCTTAAGAACCGGGCGGCTTTTAAGACCGGGGCGTTTTCCTGCAAGAACAAAGACGGCGAACTGGTGACTGACGTACAGAGCAATCTTAAATTATGGAGGGAACACTTCTCGAACCTATTAAACAGTGACAGCTGCGCATGTCACAGAGAAAGTGAAGATCCCGATACCCCAATCGTTGACGACGGAATTGTCGCTACGCTACCTGATCAGGACGAGGTGAGAATAGCGATAACGCGGCTAAAGAACAACAAAGCCGCGGGCGCCGACGGACTGCCGGCTGAGCTATTCAAACATGGCGGCGAGGAGCTGGTAAGGTGCATGCATCAGCTCCTATGCAAAATATGGTCGGATGAAAGCATGCCTTCCGATTGGAATTTAAGTGTGCTCTGCCCACTCCATAAGAAGGGGGATCCTGCAATTTGTGCCAATTACCGCGGGATTAGTCTTCTAAATATCGCCTATAAGGTTCTAGCAAGCGTATTGTGTGAAAGGCTGAAGCCCACCGTCAACCAACTGATTGGACCTTATCAGTGTGGCTTCAGACCTGGAAAGTCTACCATCGACCAAATATTCACCATACGCCAAATCTTGGAAAAGACCCATGAAAGGAGAATCGACACACACCATCTTTTCGCCGACTTCAAAGCTGCATTTGACAGTACGGAAAGGAGTTACCTGTATGCCGCGATGTCTGAATTCGGTATCCCCGCAAAACTAATACGGCTATGTAAGATGACGTTGCTCAACACCAGCAGCGCCGTCAGAATTGGGAAGGACCTCTCCGAGCCGTTTGATACCAAATGAGGTTTCAGACAAGGTGACTCGCTCTCGTGTGACTTCTTTAACCTGATGTTGGAGAGCATCGTACGAGCCGCAGAACTTAATCGCTCAGGCACAATATTT
Source organism: Anastrepha fraterculus (assembly GCA_037575425.1). Lineage (NCBI taxonomy): Eukaryota > Metazoa > Arthropoda > Insecta > Diptera > Tephritidae > Anastrepha > Anastrepha fraterculus. Next base: position 82,665 of record JAYXIM010015743.1, on the reverse strand, counting down.
TATAAGAGCGTACAATTGTTGGCGTATGCCGATGATATTGACATCATCGGCCTTAACAACCACGCTGTTAGTTCTGCCTTCTTCAAACTGGATAAAGAGGCAAAGCGAATGGGTCTGGTGGTGAACGAGGACAAAACGAAGTACCTCCTGTCTTCAAACAAGCAGTCGGTGCAATCGCGTATCGGCACCCACGACACTGTAGACAGTTATAATTTCGAGGTTGTAAAAGACTTCGTCTATTTAGGAACCAGCATTAACACCGATAACAATGTCAGCCTTGAAATCCAACGTAGAATCTCTCTTGCCAACAAGTGCTACTTTGGACTAAGTAGGCAACTGAGCAGTAAAGTCCTCTCTCGACGAACAAAACTAACACTCTACAAGACTCTGATCATGCCCGTCCTAACGTATGGCGCAGAAGCTTGCGATGACAGCATCCGATGAAGCGACGCTTGGAGTGTTCGAGAGAAAGATTCTGCGTAAGATTTTTGGACCTTTGCACATTGGCAATGGCGAATTACGCAGACGATGGAACGATGAGCTGTATGAGCTTTACGACGACATAGACATAGCGCAGCGAATAGAGATCCAGCGGCTACATTGGCTGGTTCATGTAGTCCGAATGGATACAAACGCTCCGGCTTTGAAAGTATTCGATGCGGTACCAGCTGGTGGTAGCAGAGGAAGAGGGCGGCCTCCTCTGCGTTGGAAAGATCAGGTGGAGAAGGACTTGGCTTCACTTGGTGTGTCCAACTGGCGCCGGTTAGCACGAGAAAGAAACGACTTGCGCGCTTTGTTAAGCTCGGCCAAAATCGCGTAAGCGGTTATAGCGCCAATTAAGCAGAAGAATATGATCAATTTTATCTGTGGTTAGTTTTTGTTTTCACCAAATCAAAATATGCGCATGACTCTTTTTTGCCATTCCACAGAATACATGAAACATTGCACATCTCCGTAAACTTTATGTTTTACAATGAAATCTATTAGAGACTGTAGCTTTTGTCTAAACACTCTTGCAGTAATGTCATGCCTATCAGTAGCTGATTGCTCAGTATATAAATGATTCTTAATATCTTCGGATTGCATGTGAAAGTTATGAATAAGTCGGGTCGGCCATAATTTCTGACATAACTCATTGCATCTTGGGCGTATTCATGCATATGCCTGGGACTGCCTGTATACGATGAAGGTAATATTACCATTTGACCAATGTTATTAACGTTGGTATCGTTGTTAATTGCATCTCGTAAATGTATGTATTCGTCACAGCATAATTTTCTTTGGTTGAATCTAATGTAATTCAATCGTTCTGTTTCTATTTTCGCATACGTGTCAACAATATACTGATGAAATAATTTACGACATTTTAAAATGTGATTCTCTTGATTTTCTCTTATCATGATTCTGTATACATAATAATTCATTGCGCTTACAGTTTTATTCGTTTCTTGACCATTTGCTGGATTTATTTGTTTTATATCAATCGAATAACCATCTTCACCACGACAGAACATAAGAGGATATTGTAATGCATCATATTTTCGATGCGTTTCATTAACACGTTGCAGTGTATCATTTCTTCTTTGCAAAACAATATCTCTTGGTTGAAATTCATCTCCAGATATAACAATTGCAACCTCGTTGCTTGAAGTTGGTTGATTGTATCTTCCACGATGTTCGCCGGCAGGCGTTTTATTTGCATCAATTTTAATTTTATGATTATCAGATGACAATCTTTCGATTGTTGTTTTGAAACTTTGTACCAAAACATTGTGTGTGTGTAGTATAACTTGTAACTCTCTCATAATGACTCTGTTTATATTTCTGGAAAATGCACACCGTGCTTCAAGTTCATTATCATCGTCATTAATGGAATAAATTTGCAAAAATTTTGACTCTTGATCGGGTAGTAGTAGTAATGAACCTATTAAGTGATATGCTTGCCCTTGAATCTGAAAAAAGACATAATTTGTGTCCATAAAATCTAATGATTCATTAGATGTGTCAGCGAATATTGTAGAACGTTGAAGTTTATGTATTACCTTGAACGTTGGCATGAAGTTATCGGTTATAATTTGTCCAGCACCAAAAGATGTCATTTGAAAACATGAATTATATGTGGAAATTTTTTCAAGAAAATGCTTGGAATCGGGTGATGTTCCCGATAAAAATGTAGCTAATGGTTCGGGCTTATATTGTATGTCTGGTAAACGAACTTTTCTTGCAGCGCAACACATGCCTGGTGTTTCAGTTTTGAATTTCAATGCTTGACAAAATCCGCACATTTTATCCATACTTCCAATGACAACGTATTTGAGAGATGAATAATCAAGTTGTGGATTATATTGAAATGCTGCACCATTGAAATTTACAGAATTGATATTTATTGGCCGATTTTGAGAACGTGACCTAGTACGATCTCTTTGTTGACTTAATCTATCAGCATGATTTTCCTCACTTTCATTTTGTCTGTGATTTTGCACATTTCTATTGTGACGTGTATTACGTCCGATGTTAGCATATCTTCTACCTCTTGGCATTTCTTTTACCGAATCAAAGAGGTCTTCTTTATGTCACTCTGAGCTCTTGATTGCTACTTTTCTTGTTTTTAAACTGGAATTCAAATTAACATACTGTAAGCCCCATCTTTTAAAAATATAATTGAACTGTGAGCACGCGTTGAAATGAAAATTATACAGAACAGAAATGGGAAATGATCAGCAAAAATAATATATATTTTTGAAATTTTTCTTGAAAATATCTACGGAAAGTGTGAACACAATCTCTTTTCTTAAATATCTTAAGTAAAATCTTCTAAAATATTAATGATTTTTGCCGATTTCTGTTGTGTGTATTTTTCACACCATTATTCACTGTTTCACCTGTTATCAATCATTTGCAAAATGAATATATATTTTGTAAATTTTTCATGAAAATATCGTAGAAAATGTGAAAACAATCTCTTCTCTTAAATATTTCTGACGCACTTTTTTTATCTCTTTGGTTGATGCCTGGAAACTGCTTCACTTGAACACTTTACCAAATAAAACACTTTCTTGTTAGTTTTAACACTTACTTTCACTATGCACTATTACTGATCACCTTTGGTAACCTTCTAAGAAAACGGTCTTGCTTAAGTACTTTTTTAGCGACGACCTGTTCAGGTTCGTTGAGCTAATGGTTTTGCTTCGGTTATCCCGAAGTGTGGGTGTAAAGAAGAAGTATTTAAGCAAAGTGTTAAGTTAGTCACAGCAGCATTGTGTTACGATTAATTATTGCAGGCAGTCAGCTACAGCTGTGCCTGCTAATTTGCCTGCGAATGCAGGCGTGCAGCCACTGCTGTATGAATATATGTATATGTATGTATGATTGCATTCCATTGAAATATATGTAATGGAATGAAAATTTAGGCATAAATACTGCTGCGTTAACTTGTACATATATGAGTAAAATGTACGCTGCTTGCAACCGTTTACAATAACAACCTCACGCGTAAAAAGAACGCTGCCTCGTGTATACTGTGTGTTGACGAAGAAGTAAAGGAAATTTTAACCAAACATAGTTACAAACCTTCTCCACATGTGTCTCTTCAATGTGGCAAAGTTTGCTTAAAATCGGCCATTCTCCGTAAAGTTCATCACACGTGAAAAACGGCTGAATTTTTATAGGTATGTATAGATATAACGAAAAAAGCCACGAAATCTTGGTGGACAACTAAACAATTACTGGAGCGATCCTGGAGCCTCAGCCCTAGTATGGCCCTCTGGATATACACCCAAATGGTTAGAACAATCATACTGTATGGGACACTAGTATAGTGGAGCGAATCTATGCAACAAACAGCGATAACCAAATTGGGAAAAGTACAAAGGCTTGCTTGCCTATGCATCACAGGGTCTATGAGAACTACCCCAACAGCTGGCATGGAAGCACTCCTTAATCTCCCACCACTTTATTTAGCAATCCAAGACGGAGCAGCTACGCAAGCACTCTTGCTACACATGAAAGAAAATTTCAAATTAGGCAACCTCACCGGTCACCTAAGTATCCTAAATAGAATGAAAAATACCAAGCATGACTCAACTTTCAGACCACATTGACCCAACGCTCTGTTTTACAAAAGGATACCCAGTTACCTTTCCTGAGAGGATCGAGTGGAAAACAAACCCAAAAGGGATGAATGACGATTCACAAAAATGGTACACTGATGGATCAAAAACACCTTATGGTGTAGGAGCAGGAGTAGTGGGGCCCAGAATCCACAAATCATTCACTCTCACCAGAGACACAACCATCTTCCAAGCGGAATTATACGCCATAATGGAAGTAGCAAACCTCATGCAACGTAGAAACCACAGGAGAGTAAAGATTAGAATACTCGGACAGCCAATCAGTTCTTAAAGCTTTAGCTAGCTATACCTAAAACTCAAAAACTCTCTTAGAATGCCACAAGGCACTCAATAACCTGGCATCCAAAAACAATGTCTCATTAATTTGGGTACCAGGACATGAGGGATATGACGGCAACGAAAAGGCAGACTTTCAAGACAAAAAAGGGGCAGATGTAAATGTCATCGGACCTAGTCCCATGTTTGGATTTAACAAAAATAGCCTAAAACAAAAAGTAAAATACTGGGCCAAAACTCTAATAAATCAGCATTGGAACAACGCAGAGGGTCTTAGACACTCCAAAAAGTTCCTAAGTTTCAATGCTAAAAGAGCTAACATGGCCCTCACGGTAAACAAAAAGAGCATTCGCACTCTCACCGGCGCCCTCACGGGTCACTTCAGCTACAACAAACACTTACATTAATTAGGCATAACTAACACCAGCACCTGCAGATTTTGATGCGAAGATGAGGAGTCTATAGAGCATCTCATCATCGACGTTGACGCATACATAAAAAGTTTTTAAACAAGTTCATGCTTATAGATGAAGAACTTCAATCACTCCCTCAGAAGGAGCTGGTACAATTCAGAAGCATACTTAGCAGTCAATAGACAGCATAGGGTGCACAATAGATCAATGTGGTCGCAGTGCTAAAGGCCCATACCTTAACCCTTTACTACCATTAACCATTAACCTCATAAAATACCTTTCCTCTAACAAAAGCCAGATGCATACTAATACTCTCCTCAATATAACCCAACTCACCTTAATTTTAAAAATTGACTATTTGCTCGCAATTTATGGCAATTGTGCAAAACCATACTTATCACTCATCAAAGGTCCTTATCAAGCAGCTATGCGATCAAGTCTCAGAGCGTTTAGAACCACACCCATCGAAAATTTGTTGGCGGAAAGTGGTTTTCTCTTTATTGAAGATCGGATCCATTACATTACATGCCGACAAATTCCAGTTATCTATTCAACAAGCAACTCAATTTTATCCAAAGATATAACCTTATTAAACGACGGAAACGCAGCATGAAACTCTCATCTGCTCTGAGTTGATGTGGTTTCTAAATCAAACATCACACATTTACCTTTTTCTACCTGGGAGCACACTCCATGGTTAATGCAAGACAAATCTTTTGTCAACGAACTCACACTTCATGCGAAACAAAGCCCTAACGTAGTAATCTATAGACAATTATACTGACAAATTACTGATCCATTTTTACAGAAAGGTTGGCAAATATTATTCACTGATCGATCTAAATCTGTTCATGGTACATCTTTCGCAGTTGTTGACGTCAATGGTAAAAAACTAGCGCAAGGCATCTTGACCACAGTTGCAACAGCTTTTCACGCAGAAAGGCAAGGCATTTTTTCTAGTTAAATCATCAAAAGATAAATTCATTGTGTGCACAGACAGTCTTTCAGTATTTGAAGCCGCTAAATCAGCAAGCAACTCATCTGAAAAAATTTCTACCATAAAAGAGCTCATCATCCAACTAGACAAAAGAGTAAACAGATTGATGTGGATTCCTGGACACGCAAATTAGCTTCAAAAGCCCCATTAGTAACTTTCATACCTTTCTCGAGGAAAGATGTGACAAAAATAATTTGTAAATTTGTATACCAACAATGCGCTATATAGTGCACAAATTATTCTCACCCTTACAAGTCATACAACCCTAACAGAACTGCAGTCAGACTCCCATCCACTACAACCACAGCCATGAACAAATGCTTTATTCGCCTTGTATTGGGCCACACTAATCTAATACACGCTCATTTGTTAAATAAGGAACCTCATCCAACATGTAAATTTTGCCTCAGTGCTTACTTAAGGGGGGAAGCTGGTCTAGAGCGCAAAAAATGGGCATATTTTATGAATTTATTTTGACTCAACAAAGGAATCAATCGAAATCTGTGAAATAGGTTTAATAATATAGCTTTCATGGTACAAATACAAAATTTTTCGTCTGAATTAATTTCAAAATGGCCGCTGTCCAGCAGTTCTCCTAAGGCGCCTTTTTTTCTAGTGGGTCCATTGCCGAAGACGTAAACTCCTTAATTTTTGTCCTGGATCAAAAAATAAAATTTTTTTAGTTTCTATATAACAACAGAAAGAGACGTACGTAGGATTTTTTCGATATTTTGTTTTGTGAAATGGTGCACGTTTGAACAAAAAGTTACAATTTTCACTATAAAGAACGACATAAAATTGTTGATTAAAAAAAAAACTATGTAATATAAATAAAAAATCCTACGTACGTCTCCGGAGAAAGGTATTTCGAATGTACTGTCAAAATTTCGTAAGAATCGGTAAAGATTTGTTCGAGTTATGTCTTCGGCCAGTTTAAAAAAAGTGATTTCGAGAAAAACGCGTTTAAAGTTGTAAGTATTGTAAAATCATACCTGCGAGGCACTGCCTTCGAATGAAAAATTTGGGCATTTAGACATTTTTGCTGGCATCCCTCATTTGGTATATTATTTCTAAGACCCTAAAGCACCTTTTAAGACAAAAAAAAATTTTTCGATTTTTTCAAAATTCTAGACCAGCTTCCCCCTTAACTATTCCCCATATTCTCAAAGATTGCCCCCTCCTCGCAAAATCCATTAACATACCCAGAAGAAAAAACATTAAACTAATACAATATTTGAGTTTTGTTAAAACACACATATTTATAAATTAATTTAATTTTTCCTGTAACTTATATACATTCCAAACCGATAGCCCTGGCAGCTAGTGCTTAATTAATTATAATTTTAATTGTAATTAATATAAATAAATAAATAAATAAATATTTTTTTATAATATGATACTATCAAGGGTACAGCTTTAACTCGCGTATTAATGCATTTTTTTCTTGTAGTCGCTAGGCATAGAATTTTAGTTTTTGACGACATACGCATTTAGAGGAATAAAGTGGGTGGTCTGTGTGTGCGGTTGTATGTACATGCATATGTGTGTATTAATAAGCATTGTTTTGCTGGGAGTTCAGGATACAAATATGTACGTACATAGGCTAGGGCATCTAGTGTGCATACGCACATAAAAATACATATGTATACGCATATGCAAAAGAGAATTGTTTTAGCATTTGTTTTAGCATTTGTTAGGCAGTAATTCGATCATGCTTTAATTATTGCATGTAGATATGATAAGGCGATGCGTCGTGAGATAGGTCATGGTTGCTTCAGTGCATATGTACATACATATGTAATACTATAAGAATTCAAGCTGCAATTGAACTTGTGTACAAATATAAGTAACATAACAAAACACATACGATCTATGCATTCTCGTCGAAAATTAGTTTCAACACAAAAAATTAGCAACAATTTTCATCAAAATTGTATAAAGAGTTAAATTTACTAAAACGCACGCACCAAAATGTGAGGTCATTTTGCAATGAATTTCGTTTCTGTTGCAATCTTCTTTCTAAATAAAAACAGATAACATTAAATTTACTTTGATTTTAAATATTGGTGCTTATATTTCAAATATATCTATCTTTGAACGTACATTTAGGTTTTTTGAAAATATGAAATGAATAAAATTTCGTTCGTCTCGGGTATATAGAAATAAACTCACTCAAATGCCGTCGGCCATTCGTCAATTTGATTTCCTACAGGAACCAAAAACTGTGCAGAGCCAATATACTAAAGAGAGAGTTCACTGTAATCAGCTCGGTTAAAAGTTTCAACACACCACGGCGGCGGTTCGACTTCATTTTTAACAATTCACACTATTCGTAGCCCGTGCGACATCTCTATACATTAACGTTCTCCGATTGGAATATGCAAAATTTATCTGGAGGCCTTGCCATCAATTTGCAATTGAGAGAATTGAGTGTATGCAGAAGGTGCTCCTTAAATATGCTCTCAGGTCGTTAAAATTCTCAAATCCTAGCCCTTCTTATAATTCCCGTTTGATTTTAATTAAACTAAAGTCTCTAGAGAGTAGAAGGTCTATACTCTAATTGTGTTTTAATTTTAGAGTAATTAAAAAAAATTGATTGTTCATTTCTATTACATATCATTTACTTTCATATTTCTACTAGATCTCCACTCAATACTTACCCATTTGATCTTAAATTTCTTAACACGTGTATGCAGAAGGTGCTCCTTAAATATGCTCTCAGGTCGTTAAAATTCTCAAATCCTAGCCCTTCTTATAATTCCCGTTTGATTTTAATTAAACTAAAGTCTCTAGAGAGTAGAAGGTCTATACTCTAATTGTGTTTTAATTTTAGAGTAATTAAAAAAAAATTGATTGTTCATCCCTATTACATATCATTTACTTTCATATTTCTACTAGATCTCCACTCAATACTTACCCATTTGATCTTAAATTTCTTAACACGAATTATGCGCGTAATGCTCCTATTACCCGAGCGCTTAGAGAATTCAATGAGATCTCGAGTTCTATTCCGCTTGTCTTTTCGGTTTCAAAGAATGAATTTTATAAATTTCTAAACAATTTTTTTTAATTAATTAATAATTATTTGTAGTAATTTAAGGGGGGAGTAGGGTTAATTCCACTAAAAATATGCACTTATTTAAGAATTTTTTTTGGAAAGATGATTCATGTAAATTTATTTATTCCATAAGTATACTGTAAACTCATATTTCAAAAATATTCTAAAAAATTTTCACAAGAAAATATACAAAATTGAGCCGTTGACAGCAGATCTACGCAGACGTCTCGAAAAAAAGGCAATTTGCCGTAGACAGTTTTTCTCAGCATTGGATCATCTGAAATCAAAAAATTAAAGAGTTTTCATTAGGTAATCAATTGTCCGAGGTAACCCTGTCGAGTTTTTATTAAAAAAATTTTTTTTTTCAATTTTTTTTAACATTTGAAGTAGAAGTTCGATTTTTAGACGATAAATCGCATAATATTGTTTATTGTAAAATAAATAAAAATTGAAAGAAAAAAAAACCTCCCAGGGTTACCTCGGTAATTATGTAGAGAAAGTGTGTACAAAATTTCAGGAAGGTCGGCCGAGTAGATTCAGAGAAAAAGTGTCCACCGACTTGAAAAACGTCGTTTTCCAGAAAATCGATTTAAAGTTCGACCATAGCAGGTAGCCGAGTCGGAGCGGCCAAGAGTTATAATGCTCTAACTTTGTGAGTTTTGCACCGATTGACTTAAAATTTGGACACAACATTCTTGAGATTATGTACATTCATTTTCTCAAATAAACCAAAATCGATTTTTTTTACCCTAAAAACCCTCAAGCTCATATTAGATCTAAGTGGTCTGTAAAAACAGTAATTATGTTTGAGACGTGAAATAAACGATTACTCTTAGCTAACTTCTCCTCAAAACAATGAAAAAAATCATGGATCTGTTCGTAAGGGTAAGGGGGTACTAACAAGATAAATCTACTGCGACTGCAATACATAGCCTGGTAAAAATCTTGGATCCGTACATAAGGGGGAAAAAATAAGATAGTTTTCCGCAGCATCAACTACAATTTTTTACCAAAACCACTTAACGCGTTTTTCTTGACATATAAGGAGCTTTCGATAATACATCCCATGAGGCAAAAAACAATATCCTATCTCAATATGACGTACTTAACCCGTCATAAGATAAATTGTATAGATGCTGTAATCTAGAACAATCAGTGTAGAATTAGGAGCAACAATAAACTATATCAAGACCGCAAGAATTTGCTCGCAAGACGAAGTACTCTCTCCTCTTTTGAGGACCTTAGTATTTGATGAATTTCTGCACCAACAAAAACATTCTTTGCCTGTTCAAGGGTTTTTGGAAAATTATGGGGACTAAGCCCGATAATGATATACTGTTGATTCACTACAGCTACTAAACCCATGGTCACTTATGCTTTCCTACCACGGTAGCATAAAGTTAAGCAACGGAAGGCAACCGTTTCCCATTTTAATTGAAAAATAAACTGGTTTCAGCACAAAAATCCAAGGGGTTTTTACCCACCAGGCACAAATCCATGCCATCGAGTTATGTGTAACGGAATGTCTCCGTAGAAAATTGATATTCAAGCGGATTTGAAGGCCCTTCTATCTACAGCAATCACAATAGTATATGACTGCCTAGACCTTCTAAGCATGTTAGAAAATTTTAGTATTATTAGGTTGGGTTCCTGGACATGAGGAGTATGAGGTAAATGAAATGACAGATCATCTAGCTAAAAACGGGGCAAACATGCCCCTAATTGGCCCTTAACTTTTCTGTGGGCTTACAAAAGGCCACACTAACGAGTTTCTCAAAAAGTGGGACGAGAAGAAATTCGTTGAATACTGGCGGGATCCTATCGGTCAGCGACAAGCGAAACCATTCCTAAGGTCGGATAGAGGAATTTCTGATAAGCTACTTTCGCTCAGCAGAGTAAACTTAAGACTTTTAACTGGTTGCCTCACAGGCCACTGTAGCCTGAGATATCACTTACAAAAAATTGGTCTCTGTGAAACCATCATCTGCAAATTCTTTGTAAATGTCCTGCACTAGGCAGTAAACGGCTCCACCATCTTGGATCAGGAAAAGCACATCTCTATTTCAGTATTGTTTCATTGGGCCTAAGTGATCATTTAAAGACATTTGTGTAAAAATTAAGTTCGCGAAACATAAATCAATATTTATACTGGTATCTTATACACCATAGCACAGCAACATTGATACATAATATTTATTTTATTTATTTAACTAGCAAACCCGGCCCCCTTCGCTGGGCACACTAAAATAGAATAGATATGGTTTAGAACAGAAAATATATGATTTTCATATTATTTATTTCTTTATTCTTTATTCAAGCGCTTTGGCATAAACAATATTTTTTGTTTTTCTATTTGTTTTTGAGTAAATATAAAATATAAATTGAAAATCAGGAAAAAAGAAGATTGTTTTTAAATTTCAAATCAACGCATTTGAATAAACAATCGTCTTTTTTCCTGATAATCCATGAATTTTTCGTTTCAATTTATATGTTTTATTAAGCATTGGAGCTTTTTTAACCATTATCCATTTATATTTTTCAAAAAAAAAAACGAAAAAAATTTTTTTTTTCAAGAACACATAATTTCATTCGGATTTCACATTAAATTCTCAAATTTCGTAAGAAATTATTCACTGTTCCAAAATCCACTCCAAAAAAATTCACAAACAATTTTTACATGTTGCACTTACGTTTTTTCCTTATGGCATCCAAATCAGAAAGAAATATAGACCCATTGTAACTCACACTGTCAATTTGACAGTTCAGTTCCGCCCCAAGCGTTAAAAACGTAAGCAACATTATGGCTGGTTCAAAAGAACGCTGTACCCGTTGCCAGTGCTCCGAATTACAACCAACCTTTACGAAACCCATTTTCAATACTTACTCAACAATGTGAGTAAGTTTGGTTTAATTCGGTGCAAAGACACGGCGGGTCCACGTTTTGGCATATATTTCGAGATCCTAGTCATCAATAGGTATGAAAATTACCCCGTATTAAAGCACTTATCAACAGCTTTCATTTGATATCCATATTGTACATACACATCCGAAGGTTACCCGGGTCCACGTTTTGACCTATATCTCGAGACCCCAGTCTCGGAGCGGCATGAAAAATACTCTGTACTAAGGCATTCACCAACAGCTTCAATTTGATATCCATATTGTACAAACACATTCTAGGCTCCACGTTTGGGTCTCTATCTCGAGACCCTAGTCACGGAGTGGCATTAAAAATACTCTGAGCTAAGGCATTCACCAACAGCTTCCATTTGATACCCATATTGTACATACACGTCCGAAGGTTACCTGGGTCCACGTTTTGACCTATATCTCGAGACCCTATCTACCAATAGGTATTCAAACTATACGGAAATCATCTTCATTACCTACTTATTAATGTGTGTAAGTTTGGTTTAATTCGGTGCAAAGACATGGCGGGTCCACATTTTGGCATATATTTCCAGACCCTAGTCATCAATAGGTATGAAAATTACCCCGTATTAAAGCACTTATCAACAGCTTTCATTTGATACCCATATTGTACATACACAACCAAAGGTTACCCGGGTCCACGTTTTGACCTATATCTCGAGACCCCAGTCACGGAGCGGCATGAAAAATACTCTGTACTAAAGCATTCACCAACAGCTTCAATTTGATACCCATATTGTACATACACATCCGAAGTTTACCCGGGTCCACGTTTTGACCTATATCTCGAGACCCTATCTACCAATAGGTATTCAAACTATTCGGAAATCATCTTCATTACCTACTTATTAATGTGTGTAAGTTTGGTTTAATTCGGTGCAAAGACACGGCGGGTCCACGTTTTGGCATATATTTCCAGACCCTAGTCATCAATAGGTACGAAAATTACCCCGTATTAAAGCACTTATCCACAGCTTTCATTTGATACCCATATTGTACATACAGAACCAAAGGTTACCCTGGTCCACGTTTTGACCTATATCTCGAGACCCCAGTCACGGAGCGGCATGAAAGATACTCTGTACTAAAGCATTCACCAACAGCTTCAATTTAATACCCATATTGTACATACACATCCGAAGTTTACCCGGGTCCACGTTTTGACCTATATCTCGAGACCCTATCTACCAATAGGTATTCAAACTATACGGAAATCATCTTCATTACCTACTTATTAATGTGTGTAAGTTTGGTTTAATTCGGTGCAAAGACACGGCGGGTCCACATTTTGGCATATATTTCCAGACCCTAGTCATCAATAGGTATGAAAATTACCCCGTATTAAAGCACTTATCAACAGCTTTCATTTGATACCCATATTGTACATACACAACCAAAGGTTACCCGGGTCCACGTTTTGACCTATATCTCGAGACCCCAGTCACGGAGCGGCATGAAAAATACTCTGTACTAAAGCATTCACCAACAGCTTCAATTTGATACCCATATTGTACATACACGTCCGAAGGTTACCCGGGTCCACGTTTTGACCTATATCTCGAGACCCCAGTCACGGAGCGGCATGAAAAATACTCTGTACTAAAGCATTCACCAACAGCTTCAATTTGATACCAATATTGTACATACACATCCGAAGTTTACCCGGGTCCACGTTTTGACCTATATCTCGAGACCCTATCTACCAATAGGTATTCAAACTATACGGAAATCATCTTCATTACCTACTTATTAATGTGTGTAAGTTTGGTTTAATTCGGTGCAAAGACACGGCGGGTCCACATTTTGGCATATATTTCCAGACCCTAGTCATCAATAGGTATGAAAATTACCCCGTATTAAAGCACTTATCAACAGCTTCCATTTGATACCCATATTGTACATACAGAACCAAAGGTTACCCTGGTCCACGTTTTGACCTATATCTCGAGACCCCAGTCACGGAGCGGCATGAAAAATACTCTGTACTAAAGCATTCACCAACAGCTTCAATTTGATACCAATATTGTACATACACATCCGAAGTTTACCCGGGTCCACGTTTTGACCTATATCTCGAGACCCTATCTACCAATAGGTATTCAAACTATACGGAAATCATCTTCATTACCTACTTATTAATGTGTGTAAGTTTGGTTTAATTCGGTGCAAAGACACGGCGGGTCCACATTTTGGCATATATTTCCAGACCCTAGTCATCAATAGGTATGAAAATTACCCCGTATTAAAGCACTTATCAACAGCTTTCATTTGATACCCATATTGTACATACACAACCAAAGGTTACCCGGGTCCACGTTTTGACCTATATCTCGAGACCCCAGTCACGGAGCGGCATGAAAAATACTCTGTACTAAAGCATTCCCCAACAGCTTCAATTTGATACCCATATTGTACATACACATCCGAAGGTTACCCGGGTCCACGTTTTGACCTATATCTCGAGCCCTATCCACCAATAGGTATCCAAACTATACGGAAACCATCTTCAATACCTTCTTAACAATGTGTAAGTTTGGTTTAATTCGGTGCTGACACGGCCGGTTAGCGAACACACACAAAAAGTTGACTTTATTTTATATATAAGATTTTTTTCAGTTTGTGTCCGAAAAATCCAAATATCTTACGGAACCCTATTTTTTCCAAAATAAAATGTAATCCATGTTACTCCTGGATAATGTAGTTTTCTAATGGTGAAAGAATTTTTAAACCAATCTCTTGTTTATTGTACAGATGTTAATGGATTGTTTATTGCCTTGGATCACACCTATGTACCTATGTAAGAATAGAAAAAATATCACATTACTTGTAAAACTAGTAAAGTGACTATAATCTTATAAACGCAATTCCTTGGATAATTTCTAACGAATTCTTTTGAATTAGGGGTCATTAAAAGCAAAATTAAATACACTTTTGATGTAGTAAGAGAAAATAGATGTTTTATATAAAATTAAAGCTACCAACTAGTCTCAAAATTGAAAAATAAGTAAAAAAATCAAATTTTTTGAAAGTTTTTGGTCTCTATCTCCATGAATCCAAAAGATAATAAAAAAATTCTTTCACGGTTGGAAAGGTTAAACTTTTAGCTGGGAAATGAAAAAAAAAATTGAATTTCGTCAAAAAATTACAAAGATACGATGTATTTTGTACATGAATATGCCTAAAAACGGGTTTTTGGCTCTAAAACGAGATTTTGAGGGTGTATTCAAAATTTAATACATACCATTCTTTTCAGTTTTTCATAAGCTACAACCCTCACCATGTCCGATCCAAAGTTTTTTTGCAACTTTTTTTTTTGTACCACAGTGTAATTAATATAAATAACTAACGCACACACATTCTATTATCACGAAGGTCACGTTCCCTTGGGATCGGTCGACTAAGCTGGGCTCTGAGCTACCGTGGAGGTCGGCGGGTTGCGGATAGCCGGAAGGCCCGAAGTAACAATTTAGTTGTGAATAAGGAGCGACGACAGTTTCCGGCTACCTGGTGAGCGTCTGTTCTCCATGTAAGGGGTGATAGTGAACATTAAGACCGAGCTCAGTAAGGTCCTAATTACGATATACTGGAAAATATTTGGAACATACTAGCACGAGCTGACGGCTACACTATTCTGTTTCCTTAGTAACCGGAGTGAAATCTAGCTGAAATGGCATTCAGGTTAATGGTGTAGCTGCCCCCACCCCGTTAAAACTATGGCTAATCTCTGAGAACGCTCCATATCCCGTCGCCATTAAGTTTCGGCGTAGGTCTAGATGTAACATTCCCAGTTAGCACTGATTCGGCTCTGAACTTGGGCTCTCATAAGGAGCCTTTGTCAACCATCGCATGGCCTTCCTGGGTGCAAAGATAACCATGGATCACGAATAAGTGACTACGCATCGGGATAAGGATCACCATGAATTTGTTCAACGAAATACAATAGAAGAAGCTATAATAACTGCAATCACTCTATCTTTAGCTCTATCAAAAGAGGCTGCAGACGGCAGTAAGAGCAACGAGGAGCTACGAAAAAACCCCTTTCAAAGGAGTTCCAGATTGGCTCATTCGCCTCCGTTGATAGGTAGAACCAGATCTGTGTCACCATGTATGCAGTACAGCAGTGCCACAAAGGAGCTCACAACGGAAGAGCTCAATCGCAGCATCAACGGACGGCACACCAAAGAGATCTATAGACATCGTCTCTGTACAGAAAACCCCGGCGAAGAAGAGTAAAAACGACCACGATAGAACTCTGCGGGCAACACCGGTATCAACGAAAGAGCAAACCAGTTCCGAAGGATGGAACATGGTAATTGCTAAAAAAACCCGTAAAGGAACCAACAATAAAACTCCAAAACATGGCGGGAAACACACAGACGAAGCAAATAGAGAGGAAAGCGCAGGCTCTCTGTGGCACCGTAAGGACGCTATAGTTGTTAAAAACGTTGCCAAAAACGTTGTTAAAAACAGAGCCAAATTTACAGGAGCTCAATCAGAAAGTATATGGTGTTAAGAAAGCTGCAAATGGGAATTTGCTACTGGTGCTGGAACGATCATCTGACTCAGACACCCTGAAGATCAGCAAAGCAGTTAAAGCTGACCTAGGAGACGTATTTGAAGTAAGGACACTAACTTAACTACGGCAAATCGAGTTTCGTGATCTCGACGAAATAACGACGAGAGAAGAAGTTTATGAATCTATAACAAATCAATTCGAGAAATTAAATGTGCCTTCGTCTGCAGTAGTTATTTTGCGAAAAGCTTAAGGTGGGACGCAAACGGCAACCCTAAAAGTTACACCGGAGACTGCTACTAAGCTTACAGCAGCAGGCAAAATACAGATTGGCCTGGTTATCTGCCCTATTAGATGCAAACCTGAGCTGAAGGGGTGCTTTAAATGCATGGAATACGGGCATGTGAAGTTTCTCTAACTCAAACAGTGCGAAAAGGCCCAAGCCCTGCTTGAACAGTATGTGCGAGAACACAAAATAGACATTGCAATACTCAGCGAGCCCTATAAATACGGAAATGGCAACGATTGGGTCTCCGACACAACTGGCAAATCAGCTATCTGGAGTTGTGGAATGAATAGGTCACGGATGACAAATATAAACACAAATCGCGGCTTTGTACAAGCTCGTATTGGAAATCTGTTTGTTTACAGCTGCCATCTTCCACTTACCTTAACCCCGACCGAAGCTATACACGTCCTGGAAGATCTCGCTCATGACATTAAAGATCATCGACCGGTTATCGTAGCTGGTGACTTTAACGCTTGGGTTGTGAACAGGGGATGCCCCCGAACAACCCCTACTAGGAAATCGCTCTTAGAAGCGTTCGCCTCGCATGATATTCTGGGAACTTGCAAACATTTCAAAAAGCAGGGAAAGGTCAATAATCGGCCTGACACTTGTTAGCTCTAGCCTCGTGAGTAGCACGACAGGGTCCCTTAGCCACTTATTACACTGTTAGTGATCATTTCGTAAAACTTTGCGTCATAGGCAAACATGATAGGCCAAAGTCATCTATTTCCTACGATGTGAGATACCGAGTTGGAGCTTTGGACCCGGATCAAGGTCGAGAAGATGTGAATGGCGACGTTCTTTTTGAACGCCCCAGCACATCAACAACCAATGAAAATGTTGAGAGAGTGAAGAAAATTGTTATATATAATCGTCAAAACACAATTAGTGAAGTTGCTAAGGAATCGGCATATCGGTTGGCTCATTCCATTTTCACCAAAAACAACGTCGCATGAGCATCGCTCAAGAATTGTCGAATGATGTCAACGACGATCAAACACTTATCTTATTTATGCCTCTCACAAATAAACTAAACTTCCCATATTGCTAAACCGTGAACATATTTTCGAGACGAGTGTACCAACATAGAAGCAATAATAATCGAAAACCGAATGAAAGTAGCCCGCGAAATTTGAAAATTCGCCTTATTTTTTAAGCTCTGATTCATTCTCCAATATACCTGACATTACATTAGAACATATGCATAGAGGAAGCACCACATACTTGAGTCAATAAATACACTGAGAAATTGGGAATGCTTAAAAAAAGCCTCTCCGATGGCAAATACTTGTGTTTTAGGGAAATAAATAGTGAAGGTTCTTTAGGCAACAAAATATTGTCCGTAACAAACAGCATCCAGTACGCAGCGTGGAATAGTGCACCGCGAACACAGCAAAAACAAAAAAAAAAAACTACAGCAGGACACAAATACACTAAAGAAATAAAAACGATGTTAAAAAAAAAAATGTAAAGTAGTAACAAAATCCCCATCTGACAATAGTTGGCTTAATAATTTATTCATTTATTTATATAAAGGTTAACAAAACTTAGAGCTAAATGTAAAAGAAGATAGCTATGACTTCTGCGATCTTAAGCTACGCTATGTGTTTAAAATTAAGTAGTTAGGCTTAGTTTAAGGTTATACTATATACATTAAATGTCTATTAATATGTTAAATTAATGTGTTCTATATATGTATAAGTAGTTACACTTGTGGACTATATGTGTATAAGTAGTTAGCACTACTGTGGTAGTGCCTAAATAATCAGTCGTTAATGGTTCCCTCCGATGCCCAGGCAAGACCGGTTGTATCAAGTGCCTAACAACGGAATGCCTGCTTTGCTGCGGCGGACCATTTCCATCCGTGCATACTCGTCGGACCCAAAATTTAGAAAAATGGAAAACAAAACAAAAAACATTAAGGAAACAACCAAAACTGAGAGTGTGCTGGGCACACTCTCGGAAGACGAGCTGCTGGCCTCTAGCCAGGACACAGTGGTCGGGCCCAGCACATCGAATGCTCAACACAGCACTCCACTGCTGAAACCCAGCCGTCTATAGCCAATAAATCTGCAAATGCAATCCTCTTCTCCACCGACCTCTGGTAGGGATGCCAAAAAGGAAAATAAAAAATCCTCAGCTCGACGAACTACGGCCGTCAACGACGAACGCGGTGCCCGAAGCCAAGAGCTCCATAAAATCCCCAGAGCACGGCCATAAAACAGACGTAGGTGAGCATCCTTTAACAAAGTGATGTTAAGGGTAGCTCAGATTAACCTTCACCATGGTACTTTAGCCACCGATAACCTCTGTGTCATCCTCAGAGAGGAATACATAGATATCTACCTGATCCAAGAACCCTGGGTTCGGCAGTCTAAGATCATGGGCCTCCAGAGCAGACACTATGATCTTTTTTATGTCCAGTCGGAAGGTTAGCCTACAGCTTGTATCCTCGTTAGAAATACTACTAATGCCTTTCGCACTTTAACTCACCAGACGTGACAATGGTTCGTGAAGAAGCATCTAGTGTTCATTGCTACTATTTGGTTTCTGCATACATGCCCCACGAAAATGCAGCACCTCCTGAGGAAGTGGGGCGTTCCGTGGACTCACCTTCGTTTAATAAAGAGGCTATCCTCATCGGCTGCGACGCCAATGCGAGACATACCGACATACCAGCGAGATAAATGATCGAGGTGAGTTCCTTTTTCCATTATTAGCCGTAATCTCCTTATTTGGAACAAAGGCAAAAAACCCACGTTTGTATTTTCAGCATCGGAAACATCAAACGGTTGGGAGGAGGTTCTTAATATCACTCTTTCGACTAATTGGGTTGATAATTGTAAGCATTCTCAGAGAAGTTTCTTTTCGGATCACAGGTTGATCCTTTGCGAAATCAATTTCGCACGGGAAATCATATCTCCCCACAGGAACCCTAAAAGAACCGACTGGTCTCTGTTCAATAGGGTTTTCAATAATAAATTGAACAGGCGAACTTTTTCCTACTCATCCACTGATCAACTGGATTAACAGGTGGAACACTTGCAGCGATCCTATCACACGGCTTTCAAAGTGGCTTGTCCAGTATCTTTTAGCAAGAAAAACTTTCCTTTCTGGTGGATCAAGACGCTGACCAACTTGAAAAAGAAGTTTAGGAGGGTTTTTAACGAATGCTAGCAAGCTAAAAGCTTTCAAAATTACCGTGTTGTTGTGAATGAATACAAAAAAGCCCATAAATGTGCGAAACGCAACTCCTGGAAGGAGTACTGTGAATCCCTTCAATCCGTGAAGGATTCTGTCAGGCTAAGAAAGATCTTTTCGAGAGACCACTCCTGCAGAACCCTTGTAAAAACGAAGGATGGAGAGTAGGCTCAATCTGCAGAAGAATCTTTGGCTATCCTGGGAAATAATCACTTTCCGCAAAATTCTATTACCCCACGTGACATTGTCGACACGAGCCGATGTTTCCCTGGAATCTATCCTGTCAGTTGACAGAATGACGTGGCAATAAAAGTTTCCCCCCTTCTTAAATATTCTGGTTTTAAGGATATGTTGCCTTTGATGCTTCAGAAAACAAGTACCTCGGTGGTTCCTGCCTGCAAGAAATCTACTTTGTGTGTATCGCCCTCTATTACGTCCCCGCCAACTGGAAGAAAACGAGGGTTGTTATCATACCCAAGGCAGGGAGGCCTTCATAGATATAGATGGTGCTTTTAATAACATCAGTGTGGAATCAATTGTCACTGCGTTAGACAGACTAGAGGCGGAAAGAGCTATCTGCCTCTGGATCTTGTCCCTGCTTGGCTGCAGGGAAGTTAATGCGGACGCAAGAGGGGGTCATTAGATTCATTCACAGAGGGACGCCGCAGGGAGATGTCCTCTGATAATGCTAAATAAGGGTGGAGTTAAGGTAGTAACATACGCCGATGACTTGGTTCTGATGGTATCGGGACCGTTTCCCTCAGTCATGGCTGAGATTTTGGAAAAGTGCTGTATTCAGTCGCTGAGTTGCCAGTTGCAACCTTAAAGTCAACTCTGACATAATGGGGTTTGTGATATTTAACAGAAAATAAAATACTCCACACTTTAGACTTCCCAAATTAAGCAACCACGCTCTCCCGCTTTCATCGGAAGTTAGGTATCTTGGAGTGATACTTGACTCCAAACTCCATTGGAAGCTATACATTGAAAATCGGGTAAAGAAGGATAGTATAGGCTTATACTCCTGCAAATCTATGTTCGGTAAAAAATGCGGACTCAAGCCATAGGTCATGCTGTCGATGTAATGCGTTTTTCAATAGGTGCGCTTCAACTTTTTTCCGATAGGGAGGGCGAACGACGCAATATTTTTTATTTTTCGCTTGTCATTTGTAAACTTCATTAGTATACATTTCATAATGGAACGCTACACACTTGAGCAACGATTGCAAATCGGGCAAATTTTTTATGAAAATAATCGTTCTGTTGCTGCTACTTTAAGAGCATGATTTTCCAAAAAATCATCTTCAGTGATGAAGCTCACTTTTGGCTCAATGGCTTTGTCAACAAGCAAAATATGCGTTACTGGGCAGAAAGCAATCCACACGTGATTCATGAGACACCGTTGCATCCCGAAAAAATCACTGTTTGGTGCGGTTTACATGCCGGCGGCGTAATTGACCCATATTTCGATCGCCACGTTACTGTGAATGGAAATCGATACCGCGACATGATAAACGATTATTTTTGGCCGCAATTGAATGGTATGGACTTAGACGACATGTGGTTTCAACAGGACGGGGCCACAAGCCACACAGCACACGCTACAATTGATTTGTTGAAGAGTAAGTTCGATGAGCGCATTATTTCCAGAAATGGACCGGTCGAATGGCCGCCGCGCTCGTGTGATTTGACGCCTTTAGACTATTTTCTTTGGGGTTATGCCAAGTCAATGGTCTACAGTAACAAGCCGGCGACGATTTGTGAGCTCAGAGCCAATATTGAACGCGAAATTGCTGGAATTTCTGCCGATTTATGCAAAAGAGTGGTCGAAAATTGTGTTCAACGATTATACTTCGTAAAACGTGCACGCGGTGGTCATGCAAAAGAAATCGAATTTCATACTTAAATGTATATGTTCAAACTCGATAATAAAAAAAAAAATTATTGTAGTTAAAAAGTCAAATCGTTTGTGTTTTATTAAAAAAAAGTTGAAGCGCTCTTACTGAAAAACACTTTACAACGCAGTGGTATTGCCAATTTTAACGTATGGATGCCTGGTTTGGTGGGAAGCTCTTCGGAAGGGCTAAAATATCACTAAACTGGGGAGAGTGCAAAGGACTGCATGCATTGGCATCACCTTTCCCCAGTGCTGCCCTGAATGTCTTTTTGCATTTAATTCCCATCGACTTTTACGTTGTTTCCATCGCAGTTCAATGTGCAATAAGGTTAAAGGCGGTTGGCCTTTAGAGGAAATGTTTCAAGGGAGATGGAAGAATTTTTGTGAAGTTAACACCGTATTTCTCCGAACTTCGAACAAATCTCTCTATCCGCAAACTAGATTTTGAGGGTCGTGCGAGGGCAATCTTTCCAAATAGTCAGGACTAGATCGAGGGGAAATTTTCTCTAAATCAGCCAATTTATCTATCTCCTTTAAACTGCCGAATACCTCTAGTGTTTCAGACAGAAGTCTTTGCGATCCTGCAGGCATGCAAAATGCTTAGGGAATGCGGGAGCGAGGGAGATATTCACATATTCTCCGATAGTCAAGCCACGATCAAGGCTCTGACGACGCCATGTTGCAGAACGAACTAGTAAACTCCTTTAAGGAGGAGATCAAATATCTTGGGTGCGCAGGTAACATTTCTCTTATATGGATTCCAGGACATAGGAACATAGATGGAAATCATATTGCTGATGAGCTTTCCACGAAGGGGACTGAATTGGCCTCAGTGACCTCCTACAAGAGCATCCCCCTGGCATTTTTTAAAGGGGAACTGCACAAATTATTTCTCAGGAAAGCGCAGAACAGTTGGAGCTCTATTTTTTCATGTGCAATTTCGAACACCCATTGGCCTCAGTGCAATATACAGAGGACTCAGAAAGTCCTTTGGGCCCCTCGCCATTCAATTTCCAAACTCGTTGCTGTGTTTACCGCTCACTGGACGATCGGCACACATGCAAAAAAGCTGGGGCTACAATTTAACCTCCATTGCAGAAGCTGTGGGGAGAAGGAGACTGGTGAGCACTTTCTTTGTAAATGTCGGGGCTTGGCAGCTTGACGATTAAAATCACTGGGTTTTCCTTTCTTCGACAACCCGGGGCAGTGCGCCAACCTAAGTCCCATCAATCTTCTCCAGTACATCAACAGCTCTGGCTGGCTGTTGGAGGTCTCATAATGGTATCAAAACGGCGCTTTAGTGCTACTGCCAGGCAATGCTACTGGCACTTGAACCATTTCACCCACCTACCTACACTTGTGAATTTACGTTTTCATATACGGTGATGTATGGTAGGTTGAATAATTTTAGGAAAATAAGGATTTTGAGCATATTTTCAAAGTTCGGTTTGGAGAGGAGGTGAAAAGGTTTGTCTTTATTAAAAGTTTGTGTTCATAGTTGTGTTAGAGAAAGAAAAGTTTCTAGGATATGTTCAAGGTATAGCATTGAATTAGTCTGGCATATGGTGCATAATGCGGAGGAGTTCGTGTCTATAAGGTATACGAGTAAATTTGTGAACTTGGTGTGCCCTAATCGTAATCTTAATAAAATTTTTGTTAAAACCAATCTGTTAAGTGAATTTTGCACGTTATTTAAGTAATAATAGTTTGTATGTTGCTTGTGGTAAACTCGTTGATACCAATCGTTGATATCAGGTTATGATGTTGTGCCTGGTGTGTACTTGTCAAGAAGTGATTGATATCTTTTATGTTGATGTTATTGGTGGTAATGAGTGGAAGCCGAGATACTTCTTTGGCAGCTTGGTCTGCTAGCTCATTAACGAGAATGCCGGAGTATACCGGTATCCAGACTAATTTAATTTTAAGATTGTGTTTGACCAGGAGTGATCTTATATTGTAAGGGTATGTGTGCCAGTTGTTTGTATTTCAAATTGCTTTCAGGGACGAGAGCGAATCCAAACATTTTATAAACTTTCCAATGTTTTTAACCAGTAGCTTTATTGCTTCTAAAATAACAATGATTTCTGCTGATAAAACAGAGGCATAGGGTGGCAGAATGCCTGATTTGATTATAGTGGAGTCGGTAGTTGTAGTGTAGGTTACGACTTTATTAATTTGTTACGACTTTGTAATTTTTTAGATTTCGATGATTTGAGCGAGTTTGTTATATGCTATTGGAAATAAGATAACAGAAATCGGCGATCCTTGGGATATCCCATTAAGACGTGGGTGCTCGTTGGAGGTTTGAAGCCCCACACGAACTGGTATTCCCTCGGTTTGCCATGAAAATAGCAACGTTATTGGTTATTCTAAGACGGTTTTCTACGTTTGCAATTGATCCATTCTTGTATGAACTCCAATCCTGTCAAAGACCTTCGGAAAATCGAGGGAGATGATGGATGTGTGGCTCTTTTTGAGAGGGATTCACTTATAAGATGGTCTGCGTACGTTAGACAGTCAGCAACTGATTTTCTTTCTTTAAATTCCAACTAGTTGGGGTGTATGTAATTGTTTTTGGTTACGAACCACCAAAATCTTTTTGCAGTGATTTTATCTAATAGTTTCGCTATGAACGGATTGAGGGATATTGGTCGGTAAGACGTGATATCAATTTTGTTCCTATTAGGATTTAATATTGGTATTATTAAGTTTGATTTGTATAACTGGGGAATGTGGCTATTCAGAATGTTATTAAAGTGATGCGATATTTGGTTATGTCTGAGGTAATTTTGATCATTTGGTACCATATTCGATCATAACTTGGGGTGTTTCCCTTTAGGGTGTGTAAAGCAGATAGTGTTTCCATGCATGTGATGTCGGCTTCAATATGTCTGGCTAAAGGTAAAGAATTGTATTTTATTGTTATTGCTTTGTATTCGCAAATTATGAATTCTTGTGAGGAAGTTGAGTCGTGGGAAATTTGTGACCAATGATGTGCGAAAGTGTTAGCTATGTCGATTTTTGATGTCATGCTTCGTCCTGTTAGAAAGTCTCTTCTGCAGTGGGTTGAGCTGTTATTTGTGAGGTCACAAAATCGTCTAATATTTGCCCAAATTTTCGATGTGGGGCGGTGGCTTCGATTTCTGTTGTGAAAGTAGTTGTGGATTGCTTTTTACTTTGCCTGAGTTCAAGATGCAATTAAATAAATATAAATAAAATAAATTTTCCTATATTCTCTACGACGATGTTATGCTTTAAGTTCTGCCACGCCCTATTTTTTAAGTATTTTAAGTCTGCTAACCTTTTACTCCAGAGGTTTGGTGTCGTTTGTGGGATTGTTTTATGTGCGCTCTGCAATATTATTTTATTAAAGGAGCGGCCGTTATTGGAGTTGTAGCTGGTAGAAATTGTGGTTTTTTAGGGTTCTTCCTATATTTTGAGGAAATAGGTGGATAGTAATTGGGAAGTGGTCGCTCCCATAGAGATCATCTAATGCTTTCCAGTGACAGTTGTGTGCAATGTGGGGAGCGCAAAGGGAGAGATGTATGTGTGTGAAGGTTGTTATTGTTGTAGTTGTTGAAGTGGTTGAATATTTCCACTGAAATACTCCTAATTAGTGACCAGCACCGTTTTACTATCACTGTCTCGAGTGACGATGTCTTTTTTTTCCAAATCAGATCTATTTAGTGAGGTCCAAATATAACAGCAAATCTTTTATCTCGATGTCTGAGATCTCCTTAATTTGCTGTAGGAAAGGCTTACCGGAGGAGCGGAGTTGTGCCCTGGCTAGTCCCGGACATTCATATTTGCTTCCATCTTTTTTCGGCTAAGGCATGATAGTGTGAAGTAATGGATGCTTTTAATGTGTTCAGTGGGGTGGAGACTGCTGCCACCTCTGCTAAGACCAGTGTCGAAACTTTTTTTGCTAGCTCTTCCGCTACCTCATTACCTCGTATGTTCCCATGACCGGTAACACATATCTGAGTGATCTCAAGCCAATGTCTAAGATATTCCAACTCCTTTCTACACTGCAAGACCAGTTTGGATGAAATGGAATTGGAATCTAAATCCTTGATAGTTGCTTGACTGTCTGAGAAGATAGCTACTCTTGCACAAACTTCCTTATAGAGTTTTAGTCATTTACATGCTTCTCTGATCGCTAACAGTTCTTCCTGGAACACGCTGGCATAGTCAGGAATTGACTGAGATGTGTTGAGTGGCTGCGAATGGAAGCCAGCTTCCATACCACAGTTCATCTTAAAACCATCGGTATAGATTTCGATATCGTATCTTCCAATCACCTTCCCTTCGCTCCATTCGGCTCTCGGTGGAAAATGTACCGTAAAGCCTTTCTTGAAGTTAAGGTCGGGGACTGTGTAGTCTGATCTGTTTTTGAGCAGCGGGAGTCCCAGTAGCAGGATCTTACTGTGACCGTACGATCTTGTTGTCCAGCTCCTATGCAAGTAACGATTGATGTAATGTGTATGACTAATGATAATAGATGAGTTAGTACATTGAGCGCCTCAGTAGGACTTGTGCTAAGCACTCCTGTAGTTAGGATACACGCTGTTATTTTTATCTTGTTCTGCTTAGCTTTGTTGTATTTCTTTTCTGCTGGGGGCCACTAAACAAGTGCCGCATATGTTAGTGCTGGCCTTACAATGGCTGTGTAGGAGCAATTGGATAGTTTTGGTTGCATACCCAATTTTTTACCCAACATTCTCTTACACTTGTAAAGTGCTATATTCGCTTTCTTTACCCTGTACTCTACTACGGACTTTCAGCTGAGTTTGGGGTCTAGGATAACATCCAGTGTTGCCAGTCTATTACAATTGTAATAGATCTATTACATTTGTTCTCAGTTTATTACGCTATTATTACGCTATTATTATTAAAAAATATATACTACTCTAAAAATTCGCTTTAAATAATTTGTTTTGTTTTCAATACATTTAACTGTGAATGACGAATACGTATTTAAACCTAAGCGCCTGATAGAACTCTATGAGCCGCCACTTATTGCGCATGTAAAAATTTCAACTTTCTCCGCTAGAGTACACCCTATTACGGAGTACAGCAATGTATTACTTTTTTGATCATCGCTTTAGTACGCTGCTGCGATTGGTTCTGGCAACACTGATAACATCAAGGTATTTTGGCTGTTGAGTTAGCGTGAGACTGACGCCGTTTAGTTTTGGGGGATTAAAGCTTAGTACCTTGGTTTTCTTGTTGAGTAGCATCAGTTCAGTTTTTCCCGGATTTACACTTAAACCACAGTCCGTGGCCCAATTGCTGAGTAATACCAAGCTCCTTCCATAATCCCACTGATTGTGGTTGGAAGCATTCCCAAAACCATGAGCACTATGTCGTCCGCGTTCGAGACTACTTTAATTCCCCTTCGGTTGAATTTGATAAGGATATTGTTGACAACTATTAGCCACAGCAGCGGGGATAAGACTCCTCCCTGAGGGGTTCCTCTGTTGACAGAGCGTTTTACCGTGCTGCTGCCTACCTCACCGATGATTATTCTAGTTTTAAGCGTGTTCTCTATCCATTCGTTGAGACCTATGTCTCAACCCTCTATGTTAAAAGTCTCAATTATGGGTATTGTGCTAACATTGTTGAACGCCCCCTCTATGTCGAGAAAAGCGACTAGTGAGTATTGTTTGTATTCTATGCTCCTCTCAATCGCACTTACAACCTTATGAAGAGCTTTGTGAATTTTCGTTTGAGGTAGGCATGTTGAGATGGTGAAATCTTGCGTCTGTAATCTTCTCCCTGAGATACACATCCAACAATCGCTCGAGGGTTTTGAGAATAAAGGAGGATAAGCTGATGGACCTGAAATCTTTCGCTGTATCATGACCGCGTCTACCAGTTTTGGGGATAACAATTACTTAAACCCTCCTCCAGCTTTTGGGAATATGACCTACATTAAGGTTTTCTGAAAAAGACCTCCAGCCAAAGAATCGTCGTTTCTCGAGTGTTCCACAGCATGGCTGGGATTATCCCATCTGGGCCGGCTGCTTTGTATGGTTGAAAGTTTTTCAGCGCCCATAATATTCTATCTTGGGATACGATGTGATTGATTGCAATGGATGACAGGTTGGATGTTTGAACACTGTTACTATTGTTCTAAATATATTCTGTGTTACCTAGGAAATGTGTATTTATAAGGTATTCTAGTGTGTCGGCCGAAGATTTTGTCCATTCTCCGTTATCTTTCTTCAAGAAGGAAGGGCAGAAGTGTTCTTTGGGTAAAAGCTTACCTAGCCTGGGTTGATTCGGTGGAACTACAAAAATCTCTCCAAGCCTCTGTCAGAGCCTCTTTGACTGCTTTCTTGTATTCCCTCAGGCAATCTTTATAGGGTTTGAAGTATTTGTGTTTGTAGCAGATATTGAAGATTTCTCTTGTCATTTTCCTGAGCTGACTTAAATCTTCATTCCACCAAGTAGGATAGGTTGTTTTGCCATATGCGGCAGGACATGAAGCTTGAAGCCCTTTCGTCAACGAAGCTTCGAAAGCTCTTACTTTCTCATCTAAGTCTTTACTGGACGTTATGGTTTTATTTATGTGTTGAAGTTTAGACTGGATTACTCTACGGAATGTGTGCCAGTTTGTTCTTCTAGGGTCTATATATGGGTCGGTTT
Organism: Anastrepha fraterculus; assembly: GCA_037575425.1. Taxonomy (NCBI): domain Eukaryota; kingdom Metazoa; phylum Arthropoda; class Insecta; order Diptera; family Tephritidae; genus Anastrepha; species Anastrepha fraterculus. Next base: position 54,309 of record JAYXIM010015743.1, on the reverse strand, counting down.
CTCAAGCTTAAGATTGATATCGAAGAGAATCCAACTATGGTCCGAAAAGGATTTCTTGTCCGATACTCTCCAATTTGTGACTATTTGGGAATTATTGTTTGTGCATAATGTAACGTCTAAGACCTCTTCCGACCCTAGAAAATTTGCCGAGCTCGCAAAAGTAAAGGTTGGGGTGATCCCTACATTACATATGTCGTAGTTGGTGTTTAATTGGCATTCAAAAAGTGACTCACCTCTTTCATTCGTCTCTGAACTGCCCCAGAGCTCGTTTCTGGCGTTTGCGTCGCAGCCCATGAACAGTTTATCTGTGTTGTTTAATGTTGAAAGGAATCGAGCCACTTCGTCTGGCGGCGCCGGTTTATCATGTGGCATATACATCGATGCCAGGTATATTGCCGATTTCTGCAGCTGCACTTTCACCACAGTAAAGTAGGGAGTACTTTAATTAGAGCACAGAAAAGCTTTTAAGTGTTTTTTAGTGATTATGCATGATCGGGGCTTACCGCCGGCTTTATTGTAGAATATGTTGATGTTGTTGTTGTCTTGGAACCCTTTAACCTCGTTGTCTCTGATCCAGGGTTCCTGTATAAACCCGGCGTCGATGTCCCCTTCCCTGAGGAAGACATCCAAGTTCTCTGTAGCACATTTCGAGTGCTACATTTCGAGTGCTGCAGATTCACCTGTATGACTCTAGGCATCGGGTTTGTTGTCGTCTTCAGCTAGGTAGAGCTTTTCTAGCTGTATATTGTTGTCGACCTCTTCTGGGTCATCCTCATTTTCATTGCTGTCTGCTTTGAAAATTTTCAAATTGGCCTTTCTTAGACCAAACCGCATTTTGTTATCAGATTTTTTGAGTATTGGCAGGCACTCATCGTTAATCTGCAGAACGAATGACATGCCGCTCTTTTGCGGTTTTTCTGCCCTCACGATTGCCCTGTGGTCCATCGGCACGGCAGGGTTGTGTCATTTTAAGTATTTTAGCACATCTGCACCGCTTAAGTCCATGACAGGTAGCCAAATGCGAGCGCGAGGAGGGCAAGATATGTCCTTGGCCGGAATAAGCTCAAGTTTTAAGCTGATCTCAGCAACGCACTTTTCTAGGACAACCCTTGAACAGGCATCGTCGCGCTTGATTACCCTACAGCATCGTAGTACTCCTGCAGAATCGAAGGAAGGGATAGTTACGCCCTGTGCTCCAACCACATGCTTGTCTAGCACGAGCTTGAACAGTTTGGCCTCCACTTGCCCCCACTTCTGCCGCTATTTGTAATCTCGTCGATCAGTGCGTAGTGGAGGCTATCCTTAACCACCTCACTAAACGGTCGCTGTTTTGTTTCTTCGATGCTGTTGGACACCTCAGGTATCATCGGTGCCTGATCGATGACGTCCTGTGACCTGTTTCTCTTCGTCGAATCGCCTTTTTTATTGTTGTCCGCTTTAGCTTTTTTTGATATGAAATCTTCATACGCCTTTACCCCCTGTTGGTATTTCACCTTGTCAGCCGCGTCGCTCTCGTCAGTCGCTCCAGCGAGTTCATTCTTAGCAATCTTGCTTAGAATGAACCTCGCCTTCGTGTAGCGAGACTTTATGAGGGCGCCCTCGAACTTGTGTTTTCTTGCGGTCTGACTCTCTCTCTGAGTGCCATCTGCCGCCATTTACGATGTTGTTGGTATAACTGTTTGTTGTTGTTGCTTGCTTGGTATCGGTGTGCTATGGCTGGTACCTCCCTTACTCTTTGCTGACTCAGCCGTATCTTGGCTGGAGGCCACCAAGTTATCCTCTTCGGAGGATGGTATTGTGTCGCAGCGCGGCACGAATTTCTTGTTTTTTTCTTGTGTATTCATCATCTGGTTGTTATGGTTGCTTTGTCTGACTGTGTCAAGCTCCACAACCTACGAGTTTTAAGGGGAAGTAATGGGGTCCCCCGCGGCAGCGCCCCTTACTCTCGAAGGCGGCCAGGTATTCAAGAGAGAAGCTCCATTCGCTATGCATATGATTTAATTCCGTATAGATGATTGGACCGCACACGCCATTTCGCTAATGGGTGTTCAACCGATCCCTTTACGAAGCTTCCCTCTTAGTTCATGGTGGGTTAAATTCCTAAATGGAATTGAGACCAACATGATAAGGTTGTGAAGGTATTATGAGTGGTGAAGTATTGGCGAATTATCGTTTAGCATTATTAGGTTGCATTGATCTATGAACTATATTAAGGAGTTTCCAATGGCTAGCTATGGCAGCTTTGAAATCACCTGTTAGAAGAATGTTACAGTTTTGGGAATTTCGTAAAAAGTTGAGCTCATTTAAGGAGAAAGATATTCTTGGAGAGATATATACTGGAAGAACTTCGATTTCCTCTATAGATTCTATTTGTATTGCTGAGATGTCAAATTTGTTGCAGTTTTTATTAATTTCTGAATATTGTAAAGATTAATAGCGCTGTACCTCCGAATCTTTTTGTTGGGTTATTGGACACAATTCGGTAGTTTACAGGTGTGGCGAAGTATTTGGTGTTTAAGAGGTGTGTTTCTTGGGGAGATATGATTTGGGGAGGAAATATATTTATTATGACACGAGTTTCATTATAATTATTTGAATAACCTTTTATGTTCCACTCAATGATTTTGAGGGTCATATTGGTAGATAGGAATTCGTGTGTGGGATAGGTGAAGTGAGGGGAAGAAGCTAGGTAAGTTTGTGTATGTATACAAGTGTATTGTTTATGTATAGTAATGTGGTGAGTGAAGTTTTAAATATTCTCGCTTTGGTTGCTATTTTGTTAGATTTTGTTGATGGTTTTAATCTTGATGTTTGGATTGGGTTTATAAGTTGGAATCGCAGTTTTTTTAGGTATATTCTTTGGGAGTATTTTAATATTCTGTTTTGATTTGTTTATGATTTCGGACAGGCTTTAGGAAAACAGTTGGTGTAAAAGTTCTTCTTCGGGAATATTTCTTAAATCATTGCCTTACCTTTTGGAGGATTTCAATGATGGATTCAGTATGATTTCAATTGATATCGTATTGGATAATGCTGTCAGTGTTGTTAGTTTGTTTGCTATTTTTCGTTTTTAGTAGAATTTTCGCCATATGTAGCGTCGATTGCTGTTTGTATGAGGAATTGGAGATACGTTTTTGAGTTCTTGTCATTAATAAATAGATTGGATCCTTTTAGGTTAGATTATATGTTTTTGTTGGATCCCAACGCAGCGACGAGATATTCGGTAATGGTATTGTTGTATTGTCTGGAGGTTTATTCACTTTGGTGGGCTGCTTTAAGCAGCAACATTTATATGGGTGACAGTTGTGACCTGAAATTTGGTTTGTAGGTTGTTTTGAGAATTTGTGTTTATTTTGTTTTGTTGCACTTGTTGTCTTTATTTGTATTCTTAGTTCACTCTTTGTTTTTGTGTTTATATATATAGTTTGCTTTCCTCTTGGATATTTAATGCATTTTAGCCTTTTTAATTTAGCGTGGTCGTGTGTTAAGCGTCCCATCGCATTGACGATAACACATATATTGTTTTGGCTTAAAAAATTCACAAAAGAGTTTTCCAAAAAGATAAACACATTTAAATATAACGTTCTAAGTGTGCACCTTAAGGGACTTACTAATTAACGAAATGACTGCTCGCTCCGCAAATGCGCAAATAGTTTTTCTCAACTGATCGTACAGTACCCATCATTAAAGAGATGGCTTAATAAATTCACAAAAGAGCTTTCCAAAAGAGATCTTCATCATGTTGGTATCCTTGAAGCGGTGATGAGGCTTAAGTGGTGGTCTTACCCCCATATCATGGGAAGCAACCCAACACGAACTAAGAGGGAAACTCCATATGGGATTGCCTAGACATCCATCTGCTTTACGACGTATTTGGCGGCCATCCAATCACCATGCGAAGATTACCGTACTGACGAAGATGCCTTTGTTAATCCCAAAGCCCTGTCATCCCATTATTTCCTCTCCTTGCCCACCCCCTAATCTAGGGTGTTATGCGATGCAGTGCCCTTTGGATGGTTTGCAGACAGGGGGTTCACCACACCGGCTGTATTTCAACGGCGCCTTCCTAACACCGGGCCGCCTTAGGAAGTAACTGTGGCCTTGCCATGGCATGGGGCGCTGCCGTGGTGCATCGTTTGAATTCCCCTTTATTTAAATAGACCACTGCGCTTGCCTCGTCGAGCAGGGGGTCGTTCGAAAAAGATGACTACAAGCAATAACTAAAACGACAAAACTTCCACTGTGGCGGGAGCAGGTGACAGTGGTCGTAATGCTACTGCCAAACGCACGCATACCGCTCTTCATCGCGTTGTCCACGAAGACTCGGACCACGAAAGCGTCGGGAGCACAAACACACCTGAGGAAGAGGCTCTTCTGCGTTCTCCGGCTGGGTCCAATGGTGCTGCTAGCCATCAGGAGACACCGTTCTGCGGATAACGAGGCCTCAGTGCCATCAAAAAAGCAGCAGGATAGGCACGACAGGGCTAAATCGAAAAACGGAAACAATGAAAGAAACATATAATAGTGACACTCACTGACCGTAGGGACCAACTGGGGCGAATGGCGCAGGAACGGTGGAAGGTAGTGGAAATCAAGCTACTGGAAACCCTATGTACGAAAATAGACACAGAGCCGAACGCACCCATGCGGCATCAAAATTATAAAATATAAGGACGACCCCACGCTAACATGGCTAAAGAAATCAGTAAAAACGCTTCAAGGCTTGTGGGAGGAGGCATCACTTGAAATTGTTGATCGCAGCTGCATTCCTCAACATCGACGACTAAGGTTTTCATTCCGCGAGTGGTAAAACGGGAAAAGGCCCTGCGACTACTAGAGACACAAATCACGGACGTGCCGACAGACGACTGGAAAGTGTTGAGCGAGGCAAAACCAGCAACTGCTTATGGAGGCCAAGACTACATTATCTAGATCGACAAGCCCAAAGAGGACCTGTTTTGCGCACGATTTGGGAGGATGGCTTGGGCAGTTGGTAGCGTGTACCTTCGATAAACCTCCACAAAAGTAAGAACGCCTCAGCTGAGCCCTTGCTCAGCATAGAGGGAGTCCGCTACGATGTGGCTCTAGTCCAGGAACCATGGACAGCAACGGACAACATAGTCAATCCAGTCAAAAGTCACATAACTACAACACCTGCATCCCGATTGCGATGCACACCACAAATAGGAGGAGGAGCTCGGCCAAATACCTAGAAACGCTGTACGCGCCAATTATAACGGGTGATATTTTAGCTATTATCTTTTTAAACAGTTGGTTTAAACAGCTGACGCACGTTTCGTGTTTTGTTTCAGTGCCAAACATCTTCAGTTTGGTCTATAATTTAACCATGAATCGTCTTACAAACAAACAACGCTTGCAACTCATTGAATTTTATTATTAAAATGCGTGTTCTGTTAAGAAAGTTTATCGCGTTGGTCAGTTTAATCGACCCACTGAAGCGGCTATTCGAGCTATTGCGACTAAATTTAGAACAAAATTTACATTATTGGACATCAAATCCCCAACACGCTTACGTAGAGTGCGAACTGAAGAAACTATCGCAGCTGTATCGGCCAGTGTTATTAATGACCATCAATTATCGATTCGCCGCCGTTTTCAGCAATTGGGCTTCTGTTACTCAACAACGTGGACAATTTTGCGAAAGGAGTTAGGTGTGAAGCCTTTCAAAATAGGGTTGATGCAAGAACTGAAGCCGAACGACCTACCGCAACGCAGAATTTTTGGTGGATGGGCTCTTGAAAAAATGGCCGAAGATCCACTTTTTTATCGAAAAATTGTGTTCAGCGACGAAACTCATTTTTGGATCAATGGGTACGTAAATAAGCAGAGTTGTCAAATTTGGAGTGAAGATCAGCCAGAAGAATTGCAAGAGCTACCAATGTATCCAGAAAAGGTCATAGTTTGGTGCGCTTTATGGGCAGGAGGTATTATTGGACCGTACTTCTTCAAAGATGCTGCGAATCGTAACGTAACTGTGAATGGTGAGCGCTACCGTGAAATGATATCCAACTGTTTTTTGCCCAAAATGCAAGAGTTTGACTTGCATGACATGTAGTTTCAGCAAGACGGTGCCACATGCCACACAGCACGCGTAACAATGGACTTGCTGAGAAGCGAGTTCGGTGAACATTTTATTTCACGTTCAGGACCTGTCAATTGGCCACCCAGATCGTGCGATATAACGCCTTTAGGTTATTTTTTGTGGTGCTATGTTAAAGCTCATGTATATTCAGACAAGCCTGCTTCAATTAACGCATTGGAAACGTTGGAAAGAGTATGCCAAAATTGGACTAAGCGGATGGACCATTTGAAGTGCAGTCGCGGTCAACATTTGCATGAAATAGTCTTCAGGCATTAAATTATATGGACTGCACTATCGATTTAAATAAAAATTTCATACATTTTTCTGAAGTTTACGTGTGTTTTTTTGAAAAACTTTCCTATAGCTCTTAAAAAAGCGCCCTTTATATCTGTATATATGTATATATCTGTATATATATATATATGGGGCATTCTTTCTGAACGTGAGACCCCCTGCCCCCAGAATAGATTTTGACGAAAAGAGGTCTATGAGGGCTTAAAATGTAGGTAATTATGTTTACTTTCGAAAGCAAAGTGGCACTTCTTGAAATTCAAAATGGCGGATCCAATATGGCGGAAATTCTACAAAAATCAAACGAATTTGGTTGAAACATGTTACTCTAAAGCTTTTTTGGTCGCCAAACACGATTTTTAGACTCGATTTACATTTTAGAGTTCAGTACGAGCAACTTTCAGCGCAAAAGTTGACAGGTGTCACTATTGCTGTCAATAATTGAAAAGTCATTTAATTAAGTCTTTAAATTGGCAGTACAAATCTGTCAATATTGTCATTCATTTTTCAAAAAGTTATCTAATTCAACTGTTATAGTTACTCTTGTGGTTTGGCTGTCGTTGATCACAATTCATAGGTCAGGTTTACGATTTGGTAGCTGCTCATTGGACAGTATACAGCTGTCAATAATGTTTGTCACTAGAAATTTTATCTATTTAACCATCAGCTGTTTTAATTTTTGTCTAGAAATCGTACCAGACAGAAAAAATTCCCAAACTTAATAACTTTCTGAGCTGGCTGAGCACATTCTGTTCAAAATTGTAATTTCGTATTCTGTTTTGTCCTTGTTTTTTTGATCCTGTACTTTTGTTTCAAGTCATATGTTCTTTGCTTACACATTTATTTCCACTTTTTATTACTTATCTTGAACACATATCAGGTAAGGAAGATTTCTAAATTTTCTAATTTGCTCATTAGATTAGGAATATTCTGTTCATAATCGTAGTTCCACATTTTGTATTGTCCTTGTTTCTTCAATACTGTTCTTCTGTTTTAAATTCTGTCCTATTCGATTACTCATTTATCATAACTTCTCATTTTCAACTACTGAACATATATTATTCTATTCTTAATTGTGATTCAGTACTTTGTGCTGTCTTTGCTTCTTCAATATTGTTTTCTTATTCTAAAATCTGTGTCTTTTGAGTCATATTAGTTGTAGAAAATTTCCAAGTTTATTAATTTGTACAGCATATTGAGCACATTCTGTTTAGAATCGTGATTCCACATTTTGTGTAGTTCTTGTTTTTCCAATACTGTTTTCCCGTTCGAAGTTCTGTTATTTGCACCAACTTTTACTTATGTTTCTTTTGACGTTCTATGGAAAAATATTTTTGTAAGATAAAAATTTTGGGAATTATATATGCTTTTTTAGATTAGAGCACACTTTGCATAAAATTATAATTGAACGTTCCAAATTATAATTTTATTGTTTACTTATTGTTTGCTTTTTCTAATCTATATAATCTTTATTCTTCAATATGTCAAACAACAAAGATGTTCATTTTGATAGGTGTTTTAGTCCTTACCAAGCTTTTGGCGTTTCCAATCACAAAGGTAAGGATTTGAGAAAAATCTCTCAAAACCTAAAACGAAAATTTCCTGATGTTCCTGATAATGCTAAAATCTGCTGGGAATGCAGACGCAAAAATCCTGGATCTAAAGACAATAATAGAAACTCTGAAAAATCCGAGAATCTGATGGATGAAAGTCAGGTAAGTATTGATATGGAATGCGAAGAAGCAAGTCCCGCAATTCGTTCAGAAAGAGAAATTGAGTTAGAAGACATGTTGAACGATTTAAAAGAAAAGTTTGCTTCCTTGGGGAATAATGAGTCTCTAAGATTAAGTATTCTCACTGTAGTTCCAAAAACTTGGAGTGCCAATAAGATATCACAGGAATTTGGTTGCAGTTGGTGTTTCGCTAAAAAAGCTACAGACCTTAGAGCTGCGAAAGGAGTTTTTGCAGAAACTACATCAAAGGCTGGTAAAGCATTACCTAATCCGATTGTTGAAAGTATAGTAGAATTTTACACTAGCGACGAAAACAGTAAAATAATGCCTGGAAAAAAAGATGTTGTTTCTGTAAAAACTGAAGAAGGGCGCTGTTCCATGCAAAAACGTCTTCTACTTTTAGATTTAAAGGGACTCTTTTGCACATATAAAGAAAAACATCCAGAATTTTCTGTAAGTTTCAGTAAATTTGCACAACTTCGGCCAAAACAGTGTATCCTTGCTGGTGGTAGCGGAACTCATTCTGTCTGCGTATGCACTATTCATCAGAATTGTAAGTTGATGTTGGATGCAATAAACATTTCTAAACTTACTGAGAATTCCGAAAGACCAATTAAAAATTATAAAGATTGCTTACAGCTCTTAACTTGTACTAATCCTAGTGAGAATTGTTTTCTTTCTGAATGCGATGAGTGTCCAGGCATTGAAGATTTCTCAAAATATGTACAATCTTTATTAGAGGAAAAAAGTATTCACCATGTGCAATTTAGTGCGTGGACTGGCACAGACCGTTCGACACTACAAACCCAAATTCTATCTGCATTAGAATTTACGGAAGAACTGTGCAATAAGTTATTACTTTTGAAACCTCACTCCTTTTTATCAAAACAGCAATCTCAGTTTTTTAACGATAAGAAGGTCAGTTTGGATGATGGCGAAGTGCTTGTAATTTTAGATTTTTCTGAAAACTACAAGTACGTCGTCCAAGATGCATCACAAGCGTTTCATTTCAATAACACACAGTGCACAGTCTTTCCTGTAGTCTTTTACTATAAAGAAAAATCAGAAATCAAACACAAGAGTCTGGTATTTTTATCAGACAGTACCCGCCATGACACTGCCGCTGTGTATACAGTACAAAAAATGCTAATTCCTTATATAAAGGAGACAGTGGATGTTAAGAAAATCATTTACTTCAGCGACGGAGCAAAGCAACACTTTAAAAATAAATTTCAGATGATAAACCTAGCTTATCATGAAGAAGACTTTGGGGTCAAAGCTGAATGGCATGTACATACTACTGCACACGGAAAAGCAGCTTCAGATGGTATTGGAGCTTTGTTTAAAAGGGAAGCAGCACGAAATAGTCTTTTGTGCGAACCATCTGAAGCTATTTTATCTGCCGAAAAACTTGTAAACTGGGGTCAAACGTATTTCAAAAGTATAAAAATATTTTTTTACAGTTAAAAAATGCATGAAAAAGTAGAACGATTTCTTAAAAGACGATTCGACAAAGCACCAGCTGTTCCGCAAATACTCAAAAATCATTGTTTTATTGTTCAAAACAATAAAAAATTACTGATTAAGAGGTACTCTAATGCTCCAACTGGAAATACACTTGCCTATTGAATAAGAGGCATTGTTGACTTGGATTTAATTTTATGTAATCTCATAAATTGTGTTCAATTGTTACGTAATCTTAAGAATTTTTTTCGAGTTTCACACGTTGCGGTTCCTGCACTATTTTCACGTTGTTGTGCTGTGGTTATTTTAGTTCTTCGTGAATTGTCGGTTCTTGCTATATACTTACGCTATTTCGCAAACTATGCTTAATTTGTTATTAGTTTTAAGTTTTTTGTTCTCTTTTCTTATAATCTATATTTCTTTTTAACTATATGTCTTAAGTTTCTGCTCAATTTATTAAAAAGTTTGCGAACTTTGCTGCATTTTTATAGCTTTACGGTTTTTGTACTATTCTTACGCAATTTTGCAGTTCGTGCATCAGATTTATGCTATTTCGTGTTTTCTTTATTTATTTTTAAGTAAAATTGTTGCATTGGATTTAATTTTACATATTTCCAAGTTAATTAATTATTTTTATTGGTCACTGATTATTCATCACATTTTTTATCATTCAATTATGATTCAGTTCTTAAAAAAATATTTTTTTCAAGTTGACACTCAAAAAAGTTCTTAAAAATGAGTAGATGAAATGAGAAGATTTTCCATTCCACGATCACACTCACTTTCTCAATCAACAATAGTATTGACAGTGGTTATTCGCCATTTTAACAACTGTCCATTGTCAACTCGTAAATTTGGCCTCCGATATGCGATCTTGAACTCCTTCAGAAGAACCGAATAAACAAATAAATAACTCTTCAGAGTTTAACAACTATACTGACAGCATTACGCTGTAGAAATATCATCTATCAACTTACAAATCATAACAATGAATCTGTACTAAGTTCGGAAATTATCTCGGATAACTTCAGGATAACTCCGCTGAACATCTAAATGTCCCCTGATTTAAACTTTGCGGTGATAACCTGCATGAAGTTATCAACTTAAATTTGCTGGAACGTTAAAAAATAAGCTTAACAGAATCCAACTTCATAGTTTTCTCTAAACTTATTTGCCATAACTACATGCAAATTTTACATGCAAATTTCCTCTAAAATAACAATGGAAGTTTTCAAAAAATTTTATTGGTGAAGTTGAATGAAATTTCAAAAAATAAAATTTTATTTATTTATTCACCTAATTTAGTAAATTTTAATTTTAAATTTATTTTTCTTCCTATTTCTGCCATTGTTGCTCTTGATGTTTTTTAATACCAAGTATATTGGAGAAGTATTTGAGAATAAATTAGAGGGACTTGGGAATCGAACCCTGGTTCGCCGCACGCTACCGAAAGTACCTAACCACTAACTTAATCAACGGCTGTAGATAGAAAAAAGTCTTCCTTATACTCCACAAGCTTGCTCACAAGAAAATTTTGCTTGCGCAATTTAAGGAAGATCGTGTTCTACGACTTATACAACCTTTAGAGCCAATTTAAAGACTTAATTAAATGACTTTTCAATTATTGACAGCAATAGTGACACCTGTCAACTTTTGTGCTGAAAGTTGCTCGTACTGAACTCTAAAATGTAAATCGAGTCTAAAAATCGTGTTTGGCGACCAAAAAAGCTTTAAAGTAACATGTTTCAACCAAATTCGTTTGATTTTTGTAGAATTTCCGCCATATTGGATCCGCCATTTTGAATTTCAAGAAGTGCCACTTTGCTTTCGAAAGTAAACATAATTACCTACATTTTAAGCCCTCATAGACCTCTTTTCGTCAAAATCTAATCTGGGGGCAGGGGGTCTCACGTTCAGAAAGAATGCCCCATATATATATACACTCCTCACAAAAATTAAGGGAGCAAGAAAAAAATTCAAATTTTTTCAGGTTTTTTGACGGACTGTATCTATGTGAAAAATGATCGTACCAGAAATTTAAAAAAAGCATTTTGAAGCTCCAGGGCTCTACTTTTCGAATCCGTGGAGCAAAAATTTTGCCAGGCCACGGTTTCAACGCAATCTGAAAAAGTATGACGAAAAAAAAATTTTCCAAATTTTTATCTTTCTTTCTTGGGCTCCACGGGCTCGAAAAAAATTTTTTCGATAAAGCGATCATATGGACCAGAAAGCCTGATTATTCAGCTTCATTTTCCTTTTTTTAAATTCTTCCTACGTCCATGTGTCACGGAGATATCCGGAATTGAACAAGAAAGGACCCTTTTGTCCTCAAGCAGCGATATCTCGACAACGAATGGTCGCATCGGAAATTGGAGGACGGTTTTGGAATCTGCAATAAATTCCCCATAAAATTCCGTGTAGACGTTTCACGGCGAAATTTTTTTTTCTTTCAGTACTTCCCTGCAAAAAGTGGAAAAAATTGAATTTTTCTCTTGATTTGGAAAATCGGCTGTATCACCGCAAATATTGAGCATTGAGCAACGGTTTTCAGGGTTTTTTTCACCTTAATGTATCCCTAATAACCCTGTAAATTTTTAGATTGATCCACTGAACCGTTTTTCCGGGCCGATCAATCAAAATTTTTAAAAAAATTAAAGGAACAAGATGTGTACCCTTAAACATTTTGTAATTTTTTTGAAATGGAAAAATCTTTTTTCTCTCACTTTTTTTCTCAATTCTGCACCAGATACTGCATTAGTTCAAAAAAAGAAACACAAAACAAATTTCGAAAATTTTCGAAAAAAATTTTTTTTTTGAAAAAATTTTTTTTTTAAATTTGAGTCAAATACTGAAATTATTCCACATAAAAGTGGATTGGAACATCCACCGCCGGCATTTGCGTTACCCAAAGCGCACCACGTGGAGGTTGCTCGGTCGGATTCACGCTTCTTTTGTGCTTACGCACGTGTATGTGTGTGGTTTTCTCAGAGAATGAGACCCCGTGGCTCGTCACTTCCACAGTATTTTGAGACTCCAAACTCATTCTCTAAAGATTGTGTGTGTGTGTGTGTGTGTGTGTGTGTGTGTGTGTGTGTGTGGGCTAATACCGCGTATTGCCACCTCTGTTCCTCTTAACAGCCTGCAACCTTTGAGGCATATTCGAAATGCAGTTTCGAATCATTCTCTGCGGAATCCGTCGCCACGTTTCAACTAACGCCCGCTCTAATGCAGGTAAGGTTCTAATGTTGGGGTGAAACCGACGTAATCGACGCTTCAGGATATCCCAGACATGCTCGATTGGGTTAAGATCAGAGCTCATCGCTGGATGCCTCAACAACGTTATTTCGTGTCTTCCAAAAAACTGACGGGTGATGTTTGCTGTGTGAGGGCGAGCATTGTCTTGCATAAAAATGAATCCCCTAGTGTTTTGCCGTAGAGGCAAGACAACGGGTCGCAAGATGTCGTCAATGTAACGTCTAGCATTCAGATTTTGGCGGATAATAACCAAAGGAGTTCGCGTGAACCGTGAAACTCCTCCCCAAACCATTATTGATCCTCCATTATAAGCAGCTACGGACTGAGTGAAGTTTCGTGAAAATTAAAGTGTAGACCTTTTTTTATGCTTTGTTGATAGGCTATAACTTTATGAAAAAAGAAAAAAAAAAAAAAAATTCAAAAAATTTTTCAAAAAAAAAAATTTTTTTCGAAAATTTTCGAAATTTTTTTTTGTGTTTCTTTTTTGAACTAATGCAGTATCTGGTGCAGAATTGAGAAAAAAAGTGAGAGAAAAAAAGATTTTTCCATTTCAAAAAAATTACAAAATGTTTAAGGGTAAACATCTTGTTCCTTTAATTTTTTTAAAAATTTTGATTGATCGGCCCGGAAAAACGGTTCAGTGGATCAATCTAAAAATTTACAGGGTTATTAGGGATACATTAAGGTGAAAAAAACCCTGAAAACCGTTGCTCAATGCTCAATATTTGCGGTGATACAGCCGATTTTCCAAATCAAGAGAAAAATTCAATTTTTTCCACTTTTTGCAGGGAAGTACTGAAAGAAAAAAAAATTTCGCCGTGAAACGTCTACACGGAATTTTATGGGGAATTTATTGCAGATTCCAAAACCGTCCTCCAATTTCCGATGCGACCATTCGTTGTCGAGATATCGCTGCTTGAGGACAAAAGGGTCCTTTCTTGTTCAATTCCGGATATCTCCGTGACACATGGACGTAGGAAGAATTTAAAAAAAGGAAAATGAAGCTGAATAATCAGGCTTTCAGGTCCATATGATCGCTTTATCGAAAAAATTTTTTTCGAGCCCGTGGAGCCCAAGAAAGAAAGATAAAAATTTGGAAAATTTTTTTTTCGTCATACTTTTTCAGATTGCGTTGAAACCGTGGCCTGGCAAAATTTTTGCTCCACGGATTCGAAAAGTAGAGCCCTGGAGCTTCAAAATGCTTTTTTTAAATTTCTGGTACGATCATTTTTCACATAGATACAGTCCGTCAAAAAACCTGAAAAAATTTGAATTTTTTTCTTGCTCCCTTAATTTTTGTGAGGAGTGTATATATGTATCCAGATTACAAAGAATAAGTTAAGAACAGCGATACTGATTAAAAAGAGTATGTATTCTTGTATTGATCAAAATCTCTCTTCAGACGATCTGACAGTGGTGGTGCTGGAGGGCTGCAAGGATAAGACGTTACTCTTTGGGTCTTGCTAAATCCACATGATGAAAAAGCACCACAGACAGAACTTGAGAAGCTGGTGGTAGTTACTGACACTGACGCAAACGCATATCACAGGGTCTGTGGTAGCGCAGACATAAACGACCGAGGTGAGTCACTATTTAACTATATTCTTCAGAGTAGGCTAGAAATAGCTAATAGAGGTGAAGGACCAACATATGTTGGACCAACCTCGAAGAATTTACTTGATTTAACACTTTACACAAGCAAGCATGTTATGGTACAGCAATGGGAAGTGTTGAGTAGGCCCTCATTCTCTGATCACAGATATACTACTGTGGGCAAAAAGTCAGGTGAATTTATTTGTCAAACTTCGCGGGATTAAAATTTCGCTCTAGTTATTTTTTTCATGAGTTGGCAGCACTGTTAATAACGTCTGGGCCAACTTTCATGTGAATGTCAGTATCAGTAATATATTTACGCCTGTGTTTACCAAACGACCAAGAGTGAATTTTTCGATTTTTACAATGTCTGATTTGATTGAGCAGAGAAGTGTGTTATGTGACCATAGGTGATTTCTGGTAGGCTTGCTTGTGGTGATGGTCTGTCACTGCGCCGTGTGCACTCGCTTGTGTCCCGGAGCTTCAGTATGTGGGTTCGGAAACGCAGCAGCAGAGCCAAGCTACCATCATAACTATCGCCACACTAGATAAACTAAATAAATTGCACACGGAGAAAATTAAGAACTGCCAACATACGTAACTTCCACCTACAGTCCTAAAAGGCCTAGGAATCCTTAAGCCTGGCAGCGCATATGTATGTCGTGCGGCTGCTCTATACCCACCCTACCTTGGCTTTGTAGATGTAAATAAAGCCCCATTAGATCATCTACACTTCCTCCGAAATCAGACCAAAATTACAAAAAAATCTAGTAAATCATTTTCATTCCAATATTTATTAACAAATGATCAAAAATAAGTATATTTTAAACAATGGCGTACTAACATTATTTTGGGGGTGTACATTAACTTACTAAAACTGCCCTACCTCAACATTTTCTTTAATATATGTATGTGGTCATTAACCCGAAAAAAAAAATATTAAATAATATTCAAAGTATGTATATAAGGAGACAAAAGGAACGAAATGGAATAATCGAAAATATCAAAGTATGTATACGTACGTATGGATGTACATTATTCTTTATAAATAAGTTCTCTCAAACAAAAAAAACTGTTATTGCAAATTGCTGCATACCATACTTCCATACATACGTCTACATGAATTTAAATGAGCGGGAGAGTGAATATCAGCATAAAATAAGGAATATAAAGAATTAGCAATTGCACTTACATTTTGGTGTCGACATAGCAGTCCAACGATGCGTAGAAGGCCTCCTCGCTGTGTGGTTGTTGCTAGATTTTGTGTGCTTTAATTTATATTAGGGTGTTCCTTTATTATGAGAAATTCACTTATTTAAAATTCTTTTTTTCTTTTTCTTTTAATCCGATTTCTGTTCCATTTAAAGGAAAAACATTATATTTACAAAATATTTATAAAGTTGTAAAGAAAATTATAAAAGCAAAAAAAACTATGTTGAGGGAGGTTAATAATGTTAGCATATTTACATATATGCACACGAAAAAAATTAAGTAACAAAAATTATTTAACTATCATGATTAGAAAGTTTTTTCACAAAATTCATAAAAATTTAATAACTATTCACTAGTTTTGATTTTAATTTAATTCAAAATCATTTCGTTTTTTTTTTTTTTTTTTTTTTTTTCTTTTTTGTTTTTTCTTAACTGTGGCTTTTAACAGTTAACAACTGTTAATCATTGTATGTATATATATATACATATATAATATATATATAAAGCGTTTGAAGAACCGCAAGAAGAACCGCTCCGAAAACCGCTCGAACAACCGCAAAAAAAAGAAGAACCGCAAAAAAAAAATTAGCTTAAACCCATATTTTCACAAAGCACTGGTTTTTGGAAAAAAAAAACTTTTGGGAAATTTGGAAAACTTTGAAAACTTGTATACAGCTGTGGTACGTATGAGAATACGCCTAGATGTGGATGAATCCGATGTGGCAGTGAATATTGACGGCCGCTAGCCTTGAAGAAATTCTGCAAGGTGAAAGTATATACGCATATACATACTTGTATTAAAATTTACTTAAAATGTGTCAACGAAAAAAATGTCGGTGGAAAAGAGCCTTACCAAAAATTATGATCCCTCCAAAAATTATGATAGCTCCAATTTATTCTTGTTTTTGTCTTTGCGTCTGCTAGTTTCTCCCCTTTTTGTTTTTATATATTACGTGTGCACGCCTTGATGGATTTGTAGTGAATAAAACTATGTCGGCGGGGCTTAAACTCAACAGCCAAAAAGGGAAACTTTCACTACTTTCGTTAAGGTAATCATGATCGGGTGGGACATTTTCTCGCTGTGTTTAATTTGTATATAGAAGACATACCTGTGTTTCGTTTGTGAGTATGAACATAAGGGTGATGGAAATTAGAAGAAATTAAGAAAATGTGCACATGTACCACGGTACACACCCCCCCACCTAAAGTGTTGGTGCGGTGTAGATTCAATGTTTATTTGCACGTATATCTTTCCCGTGATAAATTCCTCTTTTTCCGCTGACTTCATCACTCAATTCATACATACAATTGCCTTTTACACCAATTACTTTGGCTTTAATGAATTTCGGAGAAAATTTGGCGCACAGTTTTTAAAATTCCTGAACGTACTTCTCAAATTGTAGCGTTTTGCTGAGTTATCAAAAGCCTTCTTAATATTTTCAACGACTGATTTGCGTATTAATTTAAGTCGGTCGGTTCTATCTACGACGTTCTCATCTAGGGCTTCCAATTTTCGTATCAGCACATATTCGCTTGCGTGTGCTAGCATTTGTTGACCAAAAAGAGCAAAATAAGGGGTGCATCCGATTGACTGGTGAATAGAGCTCCTCAGGGATTCTGTTATTTCGGGTAAGTTTTTGTCCCAGTGAGTATGATCGTCTTTTAAATATGACCGTATACCTGCAATAATGGATCGATTGACTCGCTCGCTGGCATTTGCTTGTGGACTGTACAAGGCCGTGTAAATATGTCTAATACCACGTTCGGCAAGTAGATTGTTAAATTGGGAGGCTTTAAATTGTTTGCCGTTGTCACTTAGAATAATCTCCGGAGATCCAAATATGCTAAAAACATGTTCTTTCAAAAAGTTGCAGATAATTGAAGTATTAAAATTCCTAATAGCCTTCAATAAGGGAAATTTTGTGAGATCATCAAGGACAATCAAAATTCCTGTATTTCCTTGCCTAGATCTGGGATATGGACCAAGTAAATCAATATATAACTTTTGAAACGGGCGTTGGACAGTATATTGAGCAGACATCGGTGGTCGTAAAGTAACATTCGGCGCTTTACTTTGTTGACAAATGTCGCATTGACCAACAAATTCTTTTACGTCCACAGTCATATTAGGCCAATAAAGATTCAACCGTAATCGCTCTAAAGTTTTTGCAATGCCTCCATGACATTTATTTGGCGGGCAATGGGCATGTTCTATTGCTTGTCGAGCTAACGTTTTTGGTATCCACAACTTCCAATTGAATGCTTCACGTGCTGGGTTTCCATCTGGATGTTCGGTTCGTTTGTAAACATGACCATCAATGATTTGAAGATCGGGTAAGCGGCTTTCATTATTTCGAATATTATTTATTAAATGTTTATATTCTTCAGCTAAAAAATCGGACGAATTCAGATCAACAAGCGGATGGACTTCTAACTCATTAATTTCCTCAAAATTCTGACGGGACAGACTGTCTGGCACAACATTTAGTGAACCTTTTCGGTGTTCGATTTTAAACCTATATCCTTGTAGTTTAAGTGACCACCGAGCTAGTCTGCTCGATAAATCGGTTTGACGCATAAGCCATTGTAAACTGGCGTGATCGGTTACGATAGTGAAGTCTTGCCCCTCCACATAAGCTCTAAACTTTTTTAAACTAAGGATAGCAGCAAGGCACTCTAGTTCGGTGACGCTGTAGTTACTTTGAGCCTTACTTAATTTTTGAGAAAAGTAGGCAATTGGTACCTCGACATCTTCGTCATTGTTTTGTGACAATACTGCACCAACACCGAGCTTACTGGCGTCACATTGAATTGTAAAGGGTTTCTCGTAATTTGGACTGGCTAGAACTGGAGCAGAACATAGCATTTGTTTCAGTTGATCAAACGATTTTTGTGCTTCCTCATTCCAAGAAAAATTTTTACCTTTCTTTAGTAAATTGGTTAATGGGCTTGTTATCGCGGCAAAGTTGGCAATAAAACGGCGGTACCAACCTGCCATTCCTAAGAAACGTCGTAATAGTTTTACATTCGTCGGCACGGGGTAGTTTGTTACAGCTGAAATTTTATCAGGATCAGTTTTGAGTGTTCCATCTCCAACGATATATCCAAGATATTTTACCTCTTTTATACAAAATTTACTTTTTTCTATATTTATTGTTAAACCAGCTTTCCTTAAGTGATAAGCAACTTCGGATAAGACGGACATGTGTATGTTGAAATCTTCTGACACAATTAAAAGATCATCTAAATATACAAAAACTTGGTTTTTTAATTGAGGAGGGATAACGCGATCCATTAGACGGCAGAGTGCTTGAGGGGCGTTACATAAACCAAAAGGCATGACACAGTATCGGTAAAGCGGACGATTAGGGACGGTAAAACAGGTGAAGTCTCGAGAACTATCCGAGAGAGGTATCTGCCAAAAAGCACGACGCAGATCCAATGAACTTATATATTTTGCTTTCGGTATCCTACTTAATATTCCATCAATGTGAGGAAGAGGATATGCGTCCTTGATAGTAACGCTATTCACTTTTCGTGAATCAAGGCACAGGCGGACTTTATTTGGCTTTTTCACTAAAACAATCGGACTAGACCATGGACTATTCGGAGATTCTTCAATTACTCCTAATTTGAGCATCTCGTCGATTTCAGCGTGAACAAGTTTTTCTACTGCAGGGGATATTGGGAAGTATCGTTGTTTTATCGGACGGACACCAGGTTGAAGTTCAATTACATATTCCATTAAAGAAGTTTTTCCTAATCCTTCTTTCTCGAAGCTTGGAAATCTATTTTTAACAACATCTAGCTGTCGTTGCTGTTCATTACTTAAACAAAGTGTATTTTCCTCACGTCTTGTTTCAAGACAAATTTCCGAGATGACATGTGGAGCAATTTTAAATTTACTCCAAAAGTCGACTCCAAGTATAACTTCTTGTGAAACGCTCGGTACAACAAAAAATTTTATTTTATGGTTCTTGTTTTCAAATACAACATTTAAGTCTACCGTACCAAAAACTACTTGTTCCTTTCCATCTGCAGTACAGACAGACGTTGTGTGCTTGCATATTTGTTTTCGTTTGCAAATGTCTTCCGCTAAAGATGAACCTAAACAAGAGACTTGAGCTCCGCTATCTAAAAGTCCTAAATACTCGGAATCCAGAATTTTAATTTTGGCATAAGGCCTTAAGTCGCAAGATTTGTGTTTAATGGAACAAACAAGATGATTCACGATTTTACGATTCTTTTTAATTGTTTTCCAAAACTTTCTTAAGCGTACTGAAGATCGGCTACTAGTTGGTGACGGTTTATTTTTGGTATCAAAAATTTGTTTTCTAATCTTGTAGTAATTATTAAGTCGAACGTCATAGGGAATAATTGTATGCACATACGGATTACTTTTATCGAATTTGTGGGCACGTATGAGCGACGTTGCGTAGTCATCGTTTTGGGACTTGCCCCTTCGTATGAGCACTTTCTTTACATTTGATTCTTCTTGTCGTTGCGAGGGTTCTGTGTTGAAGCCTCGCTCATTTTCAAGTTTCCCGGACTGCACGATGGGCATTTTGGTCGATAAGCTTCTGGCGTTCCACAACCATAGCAAAAGACAGTTCTGTCAGCCAGACAGTCAAAATATCTGTGTCCTTCGGTTTTGCAGTTCCAGCAAATTAATTTAGAATGACTAGGATACTTTGTAATCTCGTCGATTTCGCATTCTAGTTGTTCTCGAACAGCGTCTTCGACTGTTAGTTCATTGGCAAAGCGACGTGAATATTGTCGCTGATTTAAAATTGGTAATGAATTGGTAGATCGATTGATTTCATTTGCCAGGCTTTCACCTTTCAGACAAAGTCGGCGCAATTCTGCTATGGAATTTATTTGCACATATAACAATTGTTGTCGCACTCGAGGTCTTAAATTATGTTGCAAAATTTCTACCAGTTCGATTTCGGGCAAAGGGGATTGTAAGGATTCAGCAATTTTAAGAACTGCATTTCTAAAATCATCAAAACTTTCGACAGCCCCTTGTTTTCTATTGCGGATTAGTTCTTTAATTTCAAAATCGCTTCTGTGTTGCTGAAAATTGGTACGCAGTGCTTGGCAAAGTGAAGGCCAGGTGACACGTTCAACTGAGCGACGGTATCTCCAATACCAATCCTTTGCTTCATTGATAAATAGACTTTGCACATGCTCACACAGTAAATTAAAATTTCCCCCTAACGTGTCGATCACTTGACACTCAATGCGGTACAAAAAGCTATCTACTGTTAATTTTGATGATCCGTCGAATTTTATATCCCAGTTGGATATTAATTGGGCTACTCTACCTGAGTTGGGAACATTAGACATGTCACTGAATCGTAAATTATCAATATTCCTGTGAAAATTTTGGTTAGAATTGTTTGCTAAATTCGGAATATCTCTAGGCCAAAAAGGAGTTGAGTTATCCTGATGTGTATTCGCTTTGTAAACGTTCACATTTGGACTGATGTTAGCTGCAGGTTGAGATGGTTGACCATTTAGATTTAACCGACCTAATATGTTTGCCACGGTATTTTCGAGGTTCTCTTGAATTAGCTGTGAAACACGATTTTCCAAATCGTTGAAAAGAGTTGCCTGTCGCGCTGATATCACGGCGGTTACAATATTCCGTACTCGGTTATCTTCCTCATTGGAGCTGGTATTGCCATCTTGTGTATTGGGAACAGGTAAGCTTGCTGCACCATCAGAGTGATGTTCTTCATTACGTTCCGCAGAGGGCAATTCTAAGTCTCTAATAGGATTGTCTGATCGAAAAGCTCTAGCCCTAGTACGCGCACCAGTATTTTGTGAAAAATCTCTGCTATTACATTTGGCATGGCACTGTGGACAAGACGTGTTTCTTTTAAGCCAGGTTAAAAGACATGATCGGTGAAAACGATGGGAACAAACTGTCATTAAAATATCATCGCGTTCTGAAAAGCTGACTTTGCATATTGTGCACACATTAGCCTGTGGTGGCAAATGTTCACTACTATGACGCAAGGACATTTTGAAAAAAAAAATTAATATATTCACGGAAAAAAAACAAGAACTAATTCCAAAATTTCCAAAAAAAAAAATCCAATTCAATTTAATCACGCAGTCTTGTATAGAAACTAAACAAATAAAAATTAAAAAAAATATACGGGATAAGTAGTACACACTCAATCAAATTTGGTGATACCCTGTATTGAAAAAAAGAAATTTACTAAACTATTAATCCAAAAATGTTATAATAAATCCAAAGGCGATTATAAAAAAAAAAAAATCAAAAGTATTCTTGAAAAGCTATAAATAAGTAAGTTGCAAAAAAAAAATTCTGTATCAACTTGCTTTAATCAAAAGCAAAAAAAAATCAAGTATTTATATATGAAAAATAACTGCAATGGTCTGATTCATCGGTCGTGTGATGATCTGGTTGGCTTAAGAGATCCTAGGCTTAAGTAAAGTAGGTAGTCAGTATGTTGGCAAAAAAAAACACAAATCGGTTATAATCTTATCAATCGAAAATTATAAGATTCCGATTTTTTTGTTTGTTTTTAATTTAAAATAACTAATTATCAAAAGAGAAAATATAAAATTGTTATGCGAAAAAAAAATGTAATCAAGACTTTTGTAATTATGTAAATTGACAAAGCTACTGGTAAGCAAGCTGGCATGTAGCCACACTACTACTAAATTCCAAGTAGTCCATAACTAAAAAAACAAAAGCCTGAAAATGGTTAATCAAATTATTTACGTCGTTGTTGTTATACAATATCCTCAGCGGTCAATTCCTTAGACATAAAGCCTGTCGAAAATTGCGATTCCAGCGTTGAAATTTTTGCAGAACAAAACTATAAAACTAAAATATTAAATTTGTAACTTGTCATAGTCTAAGCATTTAGCTATACACTATGAATTCAAAAGTTTACGTATTATTTTTAATTAATTTTAAAAGCAAATCGGAAAGACAAAAAAAATTACTCCAAGTAGGAATAGTGTTTTGGAGACCACAAATAGTATTGAGCAGTTGGCAGCTACAAATAGCCGCAGTCTTGTGGGCCCCACGTTGGGCGCCATTTTATCTGTTATGTGACCATAGGTGATTTCTGGTAGGCTTGCTTGTGGTGATGGTCTGTCACTGCGCCGTGTGCACTCGCTTGTGTCCCGGAGCTTCAGTATGTGGGTTCGGAAACGCAGCAGCAGAGCCAAGCTACCATCATAACTATCGCCACACTAGATAAACTAAATAAATTGCACACGGAGAAAATTAAGAACTGCCAACATACGTAACTTCCACCTACAGTCCTAAAAGGCCTAGGAATCCTTAAGCCTGGCAGCGCATATGTATGTCGTGCGGCTGCTCTATACCCACCCTACCTTGGCTTTGTAGATGTAAATAAAGCCCCATTAGATCATCTACACTTCCTCCGAAATCAGACCAAAATTACAAAAAAATCTAGTAAATCATTTTCATTCCAATATTTATTAACAAATGATCAAAAATAAGTATATTTTAAACAATGGCGTACTAACATTATTTTGGGGGTGTACATTAACTTACTAAAACTGCCCTACCTCAACATTTTCTTTAATATATGTATGTGGTCATTAACCCGAAAAAAAAAATATTAAATAATATTCAAAGTATGTATATAAGGAGACAAAAGGAACGAAATGGAATAATCGAAAATATCAAAGTATGTATACGTACGTATGGATGTACATTATTCTTTATAAATAAGTTCTCTCAAACAAAAAAAACTGTTATTGCAAATTGCTGCATACCATACTTCCATACATACGTCTACATGAATTTAAATGAGCGGGAGAGTGAATATCAGCATAAAATAAGGAATATAAAGAATTAGCAATTGCACTTACATTTTGGTGTCGACATAGCAGTCCAACGATGCGTAGAAGGCCTCCTCGCTGTGTGGTTGTTGCTAGATTTTGTGTGCTTTAATTTATATTAGGGTGTTCCTTTATTATGAGAAATTCACTTATTTAAAATTCTTTTTTTCTTTTTCTTTTAATCCGATTTCTGTTCCATTTAAAGGAAAAACATTATATTTACAAAATATTTATAAAGTTGTAAAGAAAATTATAAAAGCAAAAAAAACTATGTTGAGGGAGGTTAATAATGTTAGCATATTTACATATATGCACACGAAAAAAATTAAGTAACAAAAATTATTTAACTATCATGATTAGAAAGTTTTTTCACAAAATTCATAAAAATTTAATAACTATTCACTAGTTTTGATTTTAATTTAATTCAAAATCATTTCGTTTTTTTTTTTTTTTTTTTTTTTCTTTTTTGTTTTTTCTTAACTGTGGCTTTTAACAGTTAACAACTGTTAATCATTGTATGTATATATATATACATATATAATATATATATAAAGCGTTTGAAGAACCGCAAGAAGAACCGCTCCGAAAACCGCTCGAACAACCGCAAAAAAAAGAAGAACCGCAAAAAAAAAATTAGCTTAAACCCATATTTTCACAAAGCACTGGTTTTTGGAAAAAAAAAAACTTTTGGGAAATTTGGAAAACTTTGAAAACTTGTATACAGCTGTGGTACGTATGAGAATACGCCTAGATGTGGATGAATCCGATGTGGCAGTGAATATTGACGGCCGCTAGCCTTGAAGAAATTCTGCAAGGTGAAAGTATATACGCATATACATACTTGTATTAAAATTTACTTAAAATGTGTCAACGAAAAAAATGTCGGTGGAAAAGAGCCTTACCAAAAATTATGATCCCTCCAAAAATTATGATAGCTCCAATTTATTCTTGTTTTTGTCTTTGCGTCTGCTAGTTTCTCCCCTTTTTGTTTTTATATATTACGTGTGCACGCCTTGATGGATTTGTAGTGAATAAAACTATGTCGGCGGGGCTTAAACTCAACAGCCAAAAAGGGAAACTTTCACTACTTTCGTTAAGGTAATCATGATCGGGTGGGACATTTTCTCGCTGTGTTTAATTTGTATATAGAAGACATACCTGTGTTTCGTTTGTGAGTATGAACATAAGGGTGATGGAAATTAGAAGAAATTAAGAAAATGTGCACATGTACCACGGTACAAGTGCCATGAAATTTTATTTGCGGAATGAAATTTTGGCTGCGGAAACGTTTAGCATGTTGCAGAAGGCATTTGGTGATTGTCGCAGAAAAATGTTTATAATTGGTACAAGACTTCAAAGAGGGTCGAGAATGTGTTGATGACTTGGAGCGCTCCGGACGACCATCGACGTCAACAGATGACCAACACGTCAGTGAGTTAGTGCTCAAAAATCGTCGCTTGAATGTTAAAGACCTTACTGATAGGATCGGAATATCAAAAGAATCTGTGAAAACCATTTTGAAAGACCATTTGGGCCTACGAAAAGTCAAATCTCGTTTGGTACCGAAAACTCTCAATTTCTTGGAAGAAAGTCGTCGCGTTGATGTGTGTGAAAGAATGCTTTCAGACTATCAGGACAAGCTCAAATGCATCATTACGGGAGATGAGACTTGGATTTATGCTTACGACCCCGAAACAACCGACCAATCAAGCGAATATCGTGCTAAAGGTGAGGCCAGACCGAATAGAGCACGTCAAAGTCGTTCAAAAATGACAGTTTTTCTCGATTTTCGTGGTGTAGTGCACTCTGAATTCCTTCCACCTGGCCAAACTGTTAATAAGGAATATTATTTGAGCGCTATGCGTCGTTTACGTGAAGCAATTCGTCTAAAAAGACCAGAATTATGGGCCAACAACTCTTGGTTTTTGCATCACGATAATGCACCGTCTCACACTGCACTTGTTCTTCGTGACCATTTCGCCAAAAATTCCACGCATATCGTTCCGCAACCACCGTATTCGCCTGATTTAGCTCCGCGTGACTTCTGGATATTCCCAAAACTCAAGAGACCACTCCGGGGAACGCGTTTCGAGTCGATTGAGGAGATAAAAGCTGAATCGAAGAAGGTGCTGATGGCTATACCGGAAATGGACTATTTGGCATGTTTCGGGGATTGGAAAAATCGTTGGTTTAAGTGTATTTCATCAAGAGGGGATTATTTTGAAGGGGATGAAATTGATTTACAAGAACAAATAAAGATTTTTCATTTTACAACCAAATTCACCTTACTTTTTGCCCACAATAGTATAAGCTTTCAGGTTATATTCCGCTCAAAAAATAAACTTATATCCTTTGAAAATCCTAAGAATACGAACTGGGACTTGTATAGGGATATACCATCAAAAACACCAATGATACCCCGAAAAATACAGGTCACACGTCGCACTTAAGAAAGGGGTTGAACTGTTTGCAACTACTCTCATTAAAGCCTTCAAAAATCCTGCCCCTAACACGTAATAGACGCAGGGTGAAGCCTCCTTGGTGGAACAAGGAATTAGGAGCACAAAGACGTAGGGTACATGAGTTCTATAGGTTAGCCAAAGTTGCAGACAAGTTCTGTTGGAAGGAGTATAAGGATCTACTAAAAGTATGCAAGAAAGAAATACGTAGAGCCAAGAGAGAATATCGGAGAGAATGAAGTGGCTAGACTTAGGAAACTGCTATCCAAGAACCCGTCTATTCCAAGAACAATATGAAAAATTAACGGGGACTGGGCTGACAGCTCTGAGGACTCTCCAGAAGACCTAGTCAGCACACATTTTTCAGGGTGTGTGGACACTATAGATCTCGAACCTAGAATGGATTTTGTGCACGACATCCCGACGAACGTTACAACGACCAACAAGATAGAGTAGGCTATACAAAGTTTCGACCCATATAAATCGCCAGACTGGATGGAATCTTCCCAGCCATGCTCCAAAAGGTAAGCCATCTTGTGGTACCATGCTTAAGAACGATACTCAAGGGATGCTTGAGGTTCAGCTATGTTCCTGTACTGTGGGGAGGAGCGAGAGTTGTGTTTATTCCAAAAGCTGGAAAAAGCAACCCTCTCTACTCGAAGGAATACAGGCCCATTAGTCTGACCTCATTTCTCCTGAACAGGTTAGAGAATATTCTAAACACATACGTTAGAGACACAATTGCACCAGACGTATTATCCAAGGTGCAGCATGCTTACACTAAAGGCAGATCTACTGAAACTGCACTTCAATCTTTTGTACTAAACATAGAAAAGGCGTTAGAATATAAGGAGTACGCTCTAGGAGTATTTCTAGATATATCAGGGGCCTTCAACAACGTGACGAAAATTGCTGTTTTAAAAAGCATAGAGTCACTTTATGTGCAACCCGCGGCTTATCTATGGATAAGGAAGCTATTAGCTAGCAGGAAGATAAGAGCGGAATGGAACGATACGAGCGTGGGGTACTATCGCCGCTATTATGGTTACTTGCAGCAAATGAACTGCTGAAGAAATTTGACGGAGGGGCACCAAAATCAGCTGCATATGCAGATGACATAGGTATGGTAGTTACGGGAAAGTACCTGGACACCATTAGTAATGTGATGAATAACGCACTTAAAACGGTACACCAATGAACATCTCGCGCAGGGTTAGAGATAAACGCCAGAAAAACGGACATGGTTCTTTTTACCCGGAATTACAAGGTGCCGACGTGGAACCTCCCGAAGCTAGGCAACAACGAACTACTTCTCAAAGATCATGCAAGGTACCTCGGAGTAATACTAGACAGTAAATTGCTGTGAAAGCACAAGGTTGAGGAAAGGTTGAAAAAGGTCAGTAATGCGTTGTACGCATGTTAAGAATGCTGGGCGTTACTTGGGGTCTATCACCCTCTCTGATGTATGGGGCCTTAGTATGGTGGACTGCGACAAGAAAACTGACATACTTAATGCCACCGAAACGGGTTCAACGACTCGCTGCTCTGTGCATAATAGGAGCGATGAAAACCACTCCAACGGCGGCGATAAAAATGATACTTAGCATGGCACGTATTGACCCTATGGCGGAAAACCTGGCGGCAAAATCCGCGAGGAGGTTAGTAGCTGCTGGAGTATTCACCTGTAGATCCTTTGGACACAGCTCAATAGGAAAGTGGAGCTCAGGTTGCACAAACTACAGGACTCTGTACTTTAATTGGGAGAGAAGGTTTCGCACTACAATTGAAAGGGTGATGGCACAAAGGCATGAATCCTGGCCATAGAACTTTTCACATCTATACAGACGGCTCTAAAACTTTAGAGGGAGTGGGAGCGGGTATTTACTGCTCAAAGCTAGGGATAAAGCAGCCCATCTAGCTGCCAGACCACAGCAGTATTTTCCAAGCGGAAGTTTTTGCTCTGGGGAAAGCCGCTGAGCTCGCCTATACAAGAACAAGGAAAAACTCAACAATTAATATATAAGTGGGCAGTCAAGCAGCAATAAAAGCAATAAGCTCCTGTTGTATTAAGTTCAGAAATGTTCAACGGAGCAGGGAGGCCATAAAAAGGCTAGCCGCAAGCAATAGGCTGCATATCTATTGGGTACTTGGTCGCAAAGGCATTATGGGGAACGAAATAGTAGATGAGATAGCAAAAAGTGCTATTAGACTACCATTTGAACAAGAGAACGGCATACCAAAACCGCTAAATACAATATACAATGAAATGGACGACTACATGAAAAGGCGAGTGGAAGCTAGGTGGACTAATCTGACCACATGCAAAACAGCAAAAGTTATGTGTAGAACTAACGACAAAAAACTCACTCAATTCGTACTTACGCTCTTGCGAAAGGACTGCAGAACTATCATGCTAGCAGGTCATAATCTAACACGGACAATGCAGGAAAGGCAGAGAGGATGTTGAGGAAACTTTTGAACACCTTCTGTGGGTCTGTCCGGCATAATTACAAACGCGTTTAAAATGCCTGGGAGACCCATTGTTTGAGAGTCTGGAGGACGTCTTAAAAGTTGATCTCCCTGCTCTGCTTAGATTCTCCAAAAGCGCTGACATCCTACAAGATGTCTCCTTTAATATTCATAGATATCGGCCTCCATCTGGTAGCGCTAGGGACCAAAAGCTCTATGGATGGCTTAACGCCAACCAGGTTAACCTAACCTTTCCAAAAAGATAAAAACATTTAAATATAACACTCTAAGTGTCCACTTTAGGGGACTTGCTAATACACGCAATGTCTATTTGCTCCCCAAGTGCACAAAATATTTTTCACAACTGACCGGACAGTACCCACCAATAAAGAAATGGGATAATATAGGGTTGAAAACAACCAAGCAAAAGCTAATACGTTCCCCAAATACTTTGAAGAACATTAAGTATAGCCGAATTAGGACTTTCCTCTTCCCATCCTGATAATAACGTTAAAATCCATCTAACAACGAATGCCCGAAGTAAATGAATTGAATTGAAAAGCGTAAATTAAAAAAGTCGCCTGGTTTCGATCTAATCTCAAGTGAAATCCTAAAGCAACTCGTTCAATTTATTATATCAAGGATAACAAAAATTATGAATGCCACTTTTAAATTAAAATACATTCTTATGTACTGGAAAACAGCAGAGGAAAACCAGCACACGATGTAACATCATTCAGACCCATATCTCTCTTACCTATTATTTCAAAATTAATGGAAAAGTGATCTGCTAAGCGTCTAAATTACGTATTTGAACGAACAAATATAATTCCTACGCACCAATTTGGTTTTCGCGCAAAGCATTCAACCATCGACTAAGTCCGCGGATAAGCTCGATTTATTGCAAACGTGTTCAAAGAAAAACAGATATGCTCCACTATCTTCCTTGATGTGTCTAAAGCTGTCGACAAAGTATGCCACGGTAGCATTCTCAATAAGATTACATGCATTACTACCAACACATTATCACAACCAACAAAATTTTGACAGATCGCTTTTTTCGAATCTCAAAAGAATGAAAGCTTGCATTTCACAGGGCAGAGTTTTTTTTTTTTTTTTTTGGAAGGGGAGGATAGTAATGTCAGAAACATTTTGATTGATGCCGTCGAACCACTGAAATGTATTGTACTGGGGTCCATCCTTTACCTACTTTTTACTAGCGATTTAACCAACAATCAGAGATGCAGCACAGCCACGTTTGCAGACGATACGGCAAAACGCAATACGAATGAATTGAAAAACTGCAACGCGACTTCAACAACATATCTGAATGGACAGCATGTTATAAAGTTAAATGAAACAAAAATACATACATGGAGTAGAAACCCCATGTCACAACACCGCTAAATATCTAAGTATGACCCTAGATACTAAACTCAAATGGAACATGTTAAAAACAAAAAAAAGAGTTCGAAATGAAATACCCAAACATAATCTGGCTTATGAGCAAGCGATCTGCTTTATCCACATACAATAAAGTCCTACTAAATAACAAGATTTTCAAAACAATTTAGACGTATGAAATCCAACCAACCCCTTAGTGGTAGAACACCAATCATACTTTGTAAATACAAAGGTTTCAAGGTAAAGTCTTGATATTCGCTCTTGGTACATACGCAGTAGCGATCTCAAACGTGATCTTGGTATTGAGCCGGTTGCTGCGGAAATCCAAAAATATGTCATATCGCACATGAAGAGGCTCTCTAACCATGTTAATAGCGAAGCGTTAGCTCTCACCGATCGGAATAAGTGGAAAGAAAGACTGAAGCTGTACGTAAATCTAGTTATGCATGTATAAATAATGAGCTGATATCTGATGCATTCTACTATACAAAACTTACTCTCTAGTTATAAATTATAATTTAAATGTATTTAACTTTAAGTTGAATTTATTTAAAATATTTAATTAATCTAGTAGTCTGTAAGAACCTCTGCAGAGGAATAAATGAACTTTCAGACGTCTCCTCGGACTACAAGACTTTCAGCCAAATAAATAAAATAGCATTAGTTGGTATATTGTTAAACATTTCGAGCAAAAAGTATGTGCAAGGCAATTCTTCGTTAGGGAAATTTTTAATAGCAGCCGGCATATAGAAATTTTAAACCAAACTAAAGTCTTTATCAATTCTCCACATTAGACATCCCCAATTTTGACGTGACAACGTCTTATAATTCGATGGAGCCGGCTGCACGCACCAAAAAACATATCTCATGCGGCGTTACCTTGCTCAGAGGCGTTGCATTTAAGGCTTGAAGTGCAAGCGAGAGCGTGGAACGAGCGAAAAAGAGGCACAATGGGCCTCCGCGTTCGGCAACGTTCGACATCTGTCTCTCTCCTACTTGAGTGAGCGATGCGTCCGGACAGCTGCTATGGTATACAATGGTACTAGATTAATTAAAAGCGCACCTCAATTTAACCCAATAAGGAATCAGTGCCCATTTTTTCGATATTTCGATACTACACAACTTCACACTGATTCATCTAAAGTAATAATGCATGCATTAACACGTTTTCGTTAAGTATGAAGTGCAGTGAAAAGTGAATGTGGTGTCAATTGTTTATAGCAACGATAATTGTGGCGATAAAGGTAATGATTCATTCGGTATTAAATACACAGGGTTTGATTGAAAAGTAATGAGCCTTATTTTTTTAAAGCAGTTTTATTAAATCTTTTGGCTTATACAACTAATATTCTTAAAAATAGGCCACTTGAGCTTCAATACACCGCTGGTAGTGGTTCTCCCACTGCAGGAAACATTTTTGAAACTCATCCGCCGGAATCGCGTTCAATTCGGCTGTCTCAGTTTTTTGGATCGCCTCGATGGAGTCGAAACGCCTCCGCTTCAGCTTTCTTTTCAGGCGCAGGAACAAGAAGAAGTCCGGAAGCGACAGGTCTGGGCTGTTGGGAGGGTGGGGAAGCACCGGAACTCCCATCTGCTTGGCCAATGCAGAGGTGCAGAGGAAGGCGGTGTGCGCCGGCGCATTGTCGTGATGAAGGGTCCAATTGTTGACGAGGTCGGTCCAAACCCGGGCGACGCGGTTTTTCAGCCGACAGAGATTGGTCCCCGTAAGCCTCCTTGAGTAGCCCAATGGTTTCGGTACTCGTTTTGTTCAGTTTTACGAAAAATTTAATCGAGTAACGTTGCTCCAACGATCGCTGCATTTTCGCCACTGCAAAATCCTAACACAATTTTAAAACAGCTTTCACGCGCGGAGCGATGTTGACTGCACCGCTTTGCCAGCGAACTGGGACCGGTGTCTAGTGGAAGGGGAAGGTCCAACGATCATTTTCCCCCACCAGCCAATTCGGTTGATCGCTTGGCAGACGCTCCGCGCGGGAAGGCTCATTACTTTTCAATCAAACCCTGTATGTTCAGTGATATATTGCCGAATAATCGAGCTTTCATCATTTAAATAAATAACATCTTTAATCACAGTTTTTTCTTATAATAAATTATTCAAAATTAAAACTTTCTTACAACACATTACAATTAAATTTGCAAAAATAATTAAGTAGCTAATTGAACAACCCTTTTTATTCAGTTTACTTGCTGAAAGAAATTTTAACAGTGGAGTTGAAATTGAAACAATAAATTTTATTCAAGTATGTGATGAGGCATGCTTTTTGATTTCCTCAGCTACTGTGGCCTTTAGACGACGATAATGCAAACTGCTCGAATGTGACTTGGCTAACTCGCGGACAATGGCTTTTTTCCGCGAATCGTGACTGGCGAATCTTTTAGTTTGGACCTGCTCTACAAAATGGCTCAAAGAGAATAATCCATTGGTGGCCAATCGATGACTTAAATTCTCGTATGAACAGTCGCCAACAAAACCCTATCGTTTTAGGAGTTTACGAATCGTTCAATTTGAAAAATTGTCTCGTCAGGAAACACAATGTTCGGAAATTTACCGTTTTTGACCAAGAGAAGCAATTCCTTCGCTCTCTCATTCTGACTTGTTGCTGCTTTGGTTTGAGATCATGCGTCGTGTGAAGTCGGCCAATATAATGGTGGGCGAACATGGCATATAATCGAGGCCATTCATTAAGTACCAGGGCGTTTGAATTAACCGTAGGCTTAATTTCAAAGAGCACTTGGCGTACGCGAGCAGCAGGGTAGCAGAAGCAGTAACTAACGCGCATAGTGATGAACATCAGAGGTCCCAGGGAAAACTGCAGGAAAGTACTTAACACTGTCGTCTCATCGATTTTGGTGTATGCAGCTTAAGCATGGGCGGAAGCCACTAATTACAACTCATATGTTAAGTGTATCAAATCGGTGTACCGATTGAGTGCCCTCAGAGTGTGCTGCGCGTTTCGCTCGGTATCAGAAGACGCCATTATGGTCATAGCAGGACTAATTCCAATCAATTGAATGGCAGAGGAGTATGCTGAAATTTACAAAAACAAAGCTACTGGGGTGGGTTTTTAGTAAGTGAGCTGAAAGGCAAGTCTTACACTTTTCGGCTTTCAATGCTTTGTGCCACCTCCATACAAAAAAAAATTTAGAGCATGTGGACAACGCTCGCATGGCCTCAATGCTTACATAAGTAACCATTTTTTTCTTTTTGTTTTGGTGGGTGAATCGTGCGGTGGGGCCACTAAAACGATCCCTCTTCTCTTTCTGTGGAGACACCCTTCCCGAAACTGCTTTCTATATTACTTCGGGAGGGCCCAGAACGGCATCTTTAAAGTACCGATTCTGTTCACCCACGTCTGGGTCCAGCATATTTGCAGCCAGATTTGATGCTATAGGCTCGTTTTCTTGTGTCTCTATCTGTGCGGCTTCGTTTTGTTGCACTGTGTCTAGGTCAATCGTTTTTTTTTTCTTTCGTAGTACGTTCCCGATGTATTTCTTTACCGCGTTCCAGCGGATTCCTGATTATATTGCTCAGCGCGAATTCGCCGATCTGCTCCCTCAGAGCATTTCTTTCCGTAAGCCACCTGTTACAACTAAAACACGTGTCTTCGGCGTCATTGCTCAGCGCTTCGCAGTATATGCACTTGGAATCGGTTACCGTGCCCATGCGGTACTGGTATCTCCGGAAGTATCCGTGGCCCGAGAAGAACTGGGTTAAGAAGTGTTTCACTTCCCCAAAGTTCCTTTGGACCCATTTGTCAATTGATGGAATAAGTTTCGCCGTCCATCAGCATGGTTTGCATCTCCGTTCTGAGCAGCTAGTGATGACGTCTTTCTTCTTGGAGTCCTACATATCCATTCTTTCCCGGACCAAGAGGTCGACGGGTATATGCCCGCTGATCACGAAAATTGGTGCACCTGAAACAGTGTGGTAGGCTGAGGCAACTCTGAGAGCCGCTGTTCGTTGCATAGCCTCCAATGCTTTGCGCTTGGCTTTGCAGTTTAGCACAATTTCCCAATACTTCGCTGTCGTACAGGAGAATTGAGTTTGTGGCCACCATAATTAGCTCTCTTTATCTCTGTGTTGGCCCACCGATGTTTTCTATTAATCTACTTAGCATACTAGTCACCTTTGCTGCTTTGGTCGCCGCAAGCCGTATCTGGGCCCAAAAAGTAAGCCTGCAGTCAAGTCGAACATGCGACCTTGTGTCATAAGGATGACTTCGGTTTTATGTTTTGCGAGTTCCAGGCCGTGATCCTCAAGCCATATTTGCGTCTTTATCATGACTTGGTTCAGCTTCCTTCAGGCGTCGTCAGTGTCCCGAGCTGGTATGACCGCCGCTATATCGTCCGCGTATACCACTAGATATGTATCTTCTGGCATTTCTATGCTTAATATCTCGTCGTAGCTCAGATTCCAGAGACCGGAGCCGAGAATAGATCCTTGAGTTGCGCCAGACGTTATCGCTTTTGTTTTCTGTCCATCTGGTGCGTCGTACAACAGTTCACGCTCACTCAGGCAGGTCTGGAAAATCCTTAGCAGGTATGCAGGTATCAGAAACCTTTGTCGTAGTGCCTTTATAATGTCTATTCATCGTAGGCTATTAAAGGGGTTTCGTACATCAAGCGTTGCCAGAGCGGTGATGCGGTACAGGTAGTGCCGTCTGCGTTGAGCGCTGCTTACCACCTCCTCTATTGCGCCAAGTGCTGATTTTCCGCGTTGGAAACCATATTAACTTACTGACAATTCTCCTGCACTCTCAACACACTCTGCAAGCCTGCCGTGCATGAGTTTCTCCCACGATTTTCCGGCGCTGTCTAGCATGCAAAGCGGACGCCAGGTTGACGGTAGCCCTGGATCGCCATTACCCTTACTGATCAGCGTCAGTTTCTGTATTTTCCACAGCTTGGAAATGCTATGAGCAATGCATGCATTGTAAACGTCAAGTATCACATCTCGTCGGCTTTCAACCACAAGTTTGCGAGCTTCAGCTGTGATACCATCTGGGCCTGGAGCTTTTTTCCCCTTGAGGCTTCTTCCTGCGATTTTAAGCTCTTCCTCAGTGAAGGGTGGGAGCATCTCGTCACCTTGGGGGTCTCGGTTCCCACACAGCATAAGGTGCGTGGGGAACAGTCTGTTCACTATTGCGCTCATAGCATCACTGTCTAGATGTGTGGCTGTGGAGTTGGCGTTTAGCTTTCCCGCTACAGTTTTATAGCCCACACCCCAAGGGTTGCTGTTTAGCTCTCTTCAAAGTTCCTCCCATTTTGCCTTCTTACTGGCGATGATTGCTTGCTTCAACGCTTTTCGGGACTGTCTGAAATAAGCAGCTTCCGCCTCTGCTTCCCTGTTTCGTCTGGTTCTGGTTTACCTTCTTCTTTTACGAAAGCAGGCACTTCTGAGATCTGCGATTTCTGATGTCCTCCAGTACACAGGTCTTGAGCGTAACCCCGTGCGGGCCGCCAATTCGTCGCAGCTTTTAGCAATGCGCTGCATCATGGCGCTTGCAAGGGAGCCAGCGTCACCACATATGTGGGGCTTGGAATTTGCAACAAGTGAGCTAGGAACGCTTCAGTGTTCACTTTGGCCATGTTCGATTTGCGAGTGCCCTTTGTTTTAGGTGTTAGGTTGGGGTCAGTTCTCGCACTGATCCAGAATGTGATATACTGATGGTCACTTACACAATTTCCCACCCGTTGATTGCCCCAGCGAAGCTATCAGTTACTAGGGTGATATCAGGCGTGATGTGTTCACATCCTGGCCTCCTAAAAGTAGTGGCGTTTTCCGTGTTTGCCACTACAAGCCGCAATCTGGAAGCCATGTCTTCTATGCATATTTTCTTGGAATACTATCATCATTTCTTAGCTAGAGGGCATCTCCTTGATCATCAGGTGGTCAGTGCGATCGCGTTTCGCATGTGAATGCAATTCGGGGCTGCTTTGCAGTCTTTTATTTTGTGCCCTGGTTTCCCGCATCTGATGCACGTTTCTCTTCTATCAGGGCCACTGCAGTTTCCTGTATGTGGCTTATCCCAAGGCAACGATCGTATCTCGTGGTTTTTTCGGATGGTCTCAACTTTACTCGGATCCAGCCGATTCGCGACCAAGTCCTTCAGCACATCTACTATGGCCTTCTGCTATGGTTTTATCACAACAGCTTCTGCTTTGCTCCGCTAGCTTATCCTTGGCTTCTTTTAGTTGCCCCTCTTAGTAACTGTCTGCCTGCTTCTGCTTCATCCGTTTCCCAAGGAGGTCCTCTTTTGTTCTCTGTGGGACCATTTGCCTGGGCTTTCTTACAGCTCTCAGGGATAGCCGGACTGGTTGCCATTCACTTCGGGTTCGTCGTCGCGGAGGTGGGAGTATATATTACCTGCTGGATAACGGTGTTCTTTCGGGGGTTCAAGAGCGCCCTTCCGTCTTCTGGTGCCTTCCACGAACGTCTGCAGTTCAGCGTTACATCTAGCAGCTCAGCCGTTTTAGATACTCGAGCTTTGACTTCGTTGCTAGTGTTCTTTTGGCGTCTGAACGCCTGCTGTATAGACCTTATCACAAGCTTACATTGGGAAATCGCATCTTGCTCCATCCTCCTGATGTTTTTTATTAGCTCGAGCCGAGGAGATTGTTGCGCTCTCTTTTGTGGGGATCGTTTTTGTGTTGCCATTCGTTGTAGCCCTCCAATGCTGGTGTTGGAGGCATCGTTCATCTGAAGGCTGCCATTACTGTGCCCGTTGGTCCGCTTCCAGCTGCATTAAAGATTGGCGCATTCTTTGCCAAGATCTCAGCAGTAAGTTACTTTTCCTAAAGGCTGCTCTTGGATCCACGTTGTCATTTCGACCATCTCCGATTTCTTCTTCTATACTTTGCTCGGTGTTTTTTTTTCAAATATTGTGTATTCATAATCGATTCTGTTGAGTCCTGACTTCTGGCAGCTATCCTTGCACGAAAGTGCAGTTTCTCTAAGTGTCCCCGTGGTTATTTGTGCGATTGGGGAGGTCATGCGAGGGTTGACTCTACGCTTCATAGGCAATAGAGTTCAGAGCCAGAACAGGAACTAGTCAGGATTTCTCAACTAAACCTGCACCACCAACTTAATGGTGACATGTAAGGAATGTACTCGAAGGCTTGCCAGAATTTTAACGGGACGGAGGCGATTGTAGCATTCGCCTATCAGCAATTTCGGTGAGGTGTCACCGAAGAGAATACTACTTTCACCAGCCCATAGACTTCCTAATCTAAAAATATATTTCCAGAATATAGTACTCAGGATTTCACTGGTCTCGATCCTGATGAGCTTTACAGCCGCTGGAGGTACTCGGGGTATATGAGACCTTTCGAGCTAAGACCCTTTCTCTCCTGCCGGATTTTAGTCGCCTTTTACGACAGGCATACCTTATCCGGGATGTTTTATTTTCCCCGATCCTCTTGGTTAACATAGGTTAATAGGGATGAAACAGGTAACTACGCATACGAGTAAAGATAACGGCTCTGAGTGGTGCCCCAAAAACAAAAACATGGAGCAAATAAACACAAAACAAAAAACACGAAAGCAATGAACAAAACAATAAAGAAAAACACAATATGATTGCCTCGGAGAACATAGATCCCTTCAGGAGAAGTTCACGGTTGGCTCATTCACCGGCAAGATCTCCCACGGATCGGACTTGCCGAGTCGGAGAGCCACAGAGCATTACTGGTGCTGGCTCAATCGCTAACAGATCAGCGCAGAAGCAAGACCTGGAAACGAAAAACTCGTTTCGCAAGCTGGGGGAACAAATAAGAGCCCTCGTGAACAGGCTAAAAGAAAACGAAGGAAAGCGCCGTACCATCCATCAACTTATGAGTGACGTTATATTTAACATAAAAGCCCTCTACCACCGGCCTGCCACCGAAATGTGTTGTTGCAACTCAATTACGATACCCTGCCAGCAGCATAGCCTAAAAACAGTAAGGCTATAATAATTGAAAAAAACGGGTAATAATTCTTACGCTGACATTTTAAAAAAGTGAAGAGTGACGAAAAATTCCAGAGTTTCGCTGATTCAGCATCGAAAATAAGGAGAACACATTAAGGTGGTATCCTAATCGAACTGACGAAATAATGCCAGAAATAGCGGGTCAACTTTCCCCTACCGTAAGATGGGAATGGGGTCAGTCGTAGATATTACTCTGGCAAATGATTCCTTTGCCCAAATTAAGGGTAAGCGAGGGCTACACTCACAGTGACTATTAAGCTATCATAATGGACATTACCGAAAGGAGGCTTAAAATGGCACCCAGGCTGTCAGGTCCATAGTGGAGGGGCGAGAAGCTTGATAGCGGAGTCCTTAAATATATGATTGAGCTACTTCAACTCCCTGCAGGTTCTGCCGAGAAAGGGACGAAACTCCTAGTAGAAGGACTAAGAGACGATTGCGATGCCTCCATGCCCAGGCGAGTAATGCTCCAACACATATACCCATGCTACTCGTCGAACAGAAACATAAAATCACTAATATCTCAATGCCTCCACGCTAGACGCATAATGCAGCACAGTGTAGGGAGGCCGGTTTTTGTAGAAAATGTTCAAAATCTTAGATCAGCCAGGCAGGCGCTGAAAAAAGCAATTAAAACTAGCAAGCAAGAAAGTTTCAAGAAGCTTTGTAAGGAGACTGATATCAACTCCGGACACACCGTTTAACGGGTGGTATTATCCAAAGCAAAAAGTGTACACACACCCCAAATTACTTGCCCAGTAAGGTTGCACAAAATTGCAACTACTCCTTTTCCTCAAAGATGTGAAAACATTTTGCCATCCTACACACTCGTCTCACCGAAGAAGGACTCCAAGCGGCGTGTAATAAAATAAAGTCTAAGAAAGCTCCATTTCCAGATGGTATACCAAATAGAGCCCTGAAATTAGCGATTTCCAAACGTTCAGACATATTTCTAGCAGTATTCCAAACCTGCCTTAACGAAGGCATTTTCCCAAACAAGTGGAAGAAGCAAACACTTGTGCTTTTACCCAAAGGCATTAAAAAGCCTGGCGAACCCGAGTCTTACTGACCAATGGTCTACTAGACACAATGGGAAAAATTCTCGAGGGTATTATTTGCGACAGATTGTCAGATTTAGCAACAGAAGCCATTGAAAGCAAGAGATGGCGCGGCGGGAAAAACGAGTACGGCGCTGTGGTAACTCCGTACGTTAGAAACGCTTTTAACACAGCTTGCTGGCACGTATACTGGAAGCCCTCTCAAAAATAAGGTCGCCAAGTTGTATTATCAGAATAAAAGAGATCCATTTCTGGGACCGTAAACTACGGTTTAGAAGCGACCAAGGCGCTGAGGAGTATATCGTGACAGCATTGGTTACTCAAGGATCAGTTCTGGGCCCACTGCTATGGAACCTAATGTATGACGGGGTTCCAAGACTGGATATGCCCCCTAGAACTAAAGTCATTGGATTCGTGGATGACATCGCGGTGGTAATGGTAGCAAAACATATCCACGAAATTGCTGATCTCTCAAGCAGTATCAGGGCTTGGCTAAAGTCTATGAAGGTGGAATTAGCTGAGCATAAGACCGATGTAATCCTAATAAGCAGCAGAAAGATAGTAGAAACTAAAAATGTAAATGTTGGGACTGTAACTATTAGTTCAAAACCCGTTGATGATTGACAGTCGTTTAAACCTCAAAACGCACCTGGAATATGGTATGAAGAATTGTGTGCAGTCCTATCTGTAGCGAATAATGCCAAACAACCGCGGTCCTAGCCACAGCAAAATAATACTTTATAGCGGGGTGGTCAGCTCGGTTGTCTTATATGCCGCACCGATCCGGGCTGATGCACTGAACATAAGTAGCTACACAAAAAACTGATAGCCGTCTATCGGCTAAGCGCTTCCGTATAAATTCGGACTATGCTTCCTTCGTTATAGCCGTCTAATCTCCGCAGATATTTTGGCGAAATGCATGCAGAGAGGGTATTTAAGGCTATCCGAGCCCGACGGGTAGGTAGACAGGTAGATGGACGGAGGGGACTTACGACGTGGTTAGAAAGGAACCCTGGGACACGAATTTCCATATATATCTTTTCAGAGCACTGAGTGTTTCAAAATGCCGCCAAAGATTCGGCCATGATAGTTTACCGAACTGCCCAACCTGCAGAGAGAGGGAAGAAGACGCTGATCATGTCTGGTTTCAATTCTATGCTTTCGAAACCTGTAGCATATTAAACGGGGAAAACATTATAGATTTTATGCTAAAATCGGGTGATAACTGGAAGCGAATCTGCGGATGTAAAACATATCCACAATGACTTAAGAGGCGCGGAGGTTCGAAATAACTAGCAGCCTATGAGCTAACCAGCCCCATGAAGTAATTCTTTTTTGGACAGTTCTGCATGGAGAGTGGTAGCTGGAGAGGTGTTTAGTACGTAGGTTTAGCTGTGAGGCTACAAGTCGGGCATACTACTATGCCGGTATAACAGTACTCATGAGAGTTTTCTCTTCACGGGTGTCATCTTGAAAACAAAAGGCGTATAGGTACATGGTGTAAGGCTAAATATGCATGCAGAATTCTACATAGATATGTACATATGCATGTATGCACAATACAATTTTATTCTTTATGCATATAAGTACCGCTTTTTGTGAATTTGAAAATGAAACAGTTTTTCTGATATCAGTAAATCATTAAACATTTTACGTGGAACATCAGACTTCGGAAAGTGCGTTTTGTTTTTCTTATACATTTTTTGGGGCCTCCTGTGAGCTCACGATCATTGTGCAATGGCTGCATTGAATTTACGTGATTTGGCACACTCTTCAATTGAACGTTTGGAGAAGCAAATCCGAAGGGCACATTTCAATCCAGACAAGGTGGAGAGTGAGATTTTACGCCACTACGAAAATCCCCGCAAAGACTTCGATGGCGCTGCGAACCATTGTTAATTGCGCGCACAATTCATTTCGTCCGCTTGCCGTAATGGACGCTCGAGCTCATGTGATGCAATTGCAATTCCCGTTCTTTTGCCGAAGTTAGCAACCGTAACACGAAACGAATGGGGTATGAGTTTTCTAACCGTCAACATACCTAGACTAGAAGACTTATTACGGTTAGTCAATGCAATAGCATCAACAACATTAGCAACATCAGGAGTTAGTCGTACATAGTCATCCAGTTCACACACTGTGGTGTCCTCTATCTCAGCAGGACCACAAGTGTATTCACGTAATCAGTGACAGACTGATGAGGTCCGGTCATTCATTGTCTGTAATGACCGGCCATCGCAAGCATAATAAGATGCAAAGTGCTGCTTTTTAATCGGAATGGACAGCCACACGAATGTCGTGCGTTATGCGATATCGGATCTCAGGTGAGCTTCCTCATTGAATCCGTGGTAAAACTTTTGAACCTTCATAGAACCATCGAATAGACAAGGGTGGAGATATAGGTTCAAGTACATCTATGTACACTAAAGGCACCACAACGGTGCGAATGCGATCCCTTGTTGATGTCCAATTTTCGCTACACTTTGATGTCACAGGTGATATGAAAAAGAAGTCCGAGGAATTACTCAAATTTATTTGAAGCCTCATTCATTTGAAGAATAGCGAACGCTATCGCGCCATCATTAACACCTTTTTGATGCCGGATCACCCAGCCCGTGATCTCCACAACATTTGATTCCAACAAGACGGCGCTACTTGCCATACGGCGCGTGAAACAATTGCTTTACTGCGTCGTCGTTTCGGCGAGCAAGTTATCTCTCGTCTCGGACCAGTGGATCACCAAGATCGTGTGCTATCACACTTTGGACTTTTATTTGAAGGTCTAAATGCTATGTGCGAGTCACTCAAAATTAGTGTTTACGTATGGCCAAAATATGGCACAGTTGCGGCCAACACTTGAAAGAGATTATCTTTCAAAAATAAATATCATGAATGGTTCTGCACAAAATTTATACAAATAATCAATTTAAATTTTTGTTGTTTCATTTCAATTTAAAATCCGATACCTCTATATAAACATGAATTGAAAAATAAAATGTTCACTTGTAAAGTATAACCGAAAGCGCCACGTATTCTGAAGTGCAACCTGGCAAGTGTTGTTTCGCGCACTTCCCAAAACAAATGGTAAATACAAAAATAAAATTTATATTCTTAAAAACCCTTAAGAGCTTTCATGGCACCCGGGCAGGTACTTACATTATGTCAAAAAAATATCGGGAATTGTTCATTTAAAAAGCGCGCGTTACACATATGTCTAATTTTTTTGCTGGAATGGTGGTACAACTGTCCTCTATGGGGTCGCAGAGTTTGAACGTGATCTGTTAATTAGCTTGTTTTTGACATTTCATTATATCAGTCAACCGCAGGTGTGCTCTGTGATTTTCACTATGGATAAAAATATCGAACAAAGAATTTGTTTTAAATTTTGTGTTTTGAACGGGATTTCGTGTGTCTAATCGCTGAAATTGTTGTAGAAAGCCTAGTGTGCTTTATCAAAAACACGGATGAACGACTGGTATAAGGCTTTTTCAGAGGGCCGAGAAGTCGTGGAAGATTTTCCTGGATCTGGTCGCCCATCAACGTCTTCAACGGATGAAAAGGAAATGGTGTCGGAAAACCATCATTTAAGTTTGAAAGAGGTAGTTCGTGACCTTAACGTGTCTCACGAATCAATTCGCAACATTTTACACCATCAATTGGGCATGAGACGCGTGGCTGCTCGACTCGCTCCAAGAGAGTTGAATTTCTTTCAAAAAATTCATCGGAAGAAGGTAGCTGAAATCATGCTTGAGCAAGTGAATTCGGACCCAACGTTTACAGACGGCTGAATGGCGCTATACTTATGAGCTTAAACACGAAAAACCATGTCAAAATCGGTCAAAAGAGAAAATTATGCTACTTGTTTTCTTTGATTATCATGGTATTGTGCACTCGGAATTCGTTCCAAATGGTTCTACGGTAAATAAAGAATATTATTTGGAAGTTATGTGACGTTTGAGAGAGAAACAGCCCAATTTGTGGAAAGAAAACTCATGGATCTTACACGATGATAACGCACCGTTTCACAAGGCTCATATAGTGAACACTTTTTGGACCAAAAACTCGACAAATACCATCGAACAACCACCGTATTCACCGCATTTGGCCACCCATCACCTTTTCCTTTCCCCAAAACTTAAATTGTCACTCCGCGACCGCCGCTTTGAGTCGATAGAGGCTATTAAAGAGAGTTCACTGAAGGAGCTAAAGAAGACCTCTTCAAACGCTTTTAAAAGGTGCTTTGATGACGGGACTAATCGTTGGTATGTGTATTGCTTCAAATGGAGCCTATTTTGAAGGCGATAAAATAATGATGATTAAACAGGGTGCTTTCCATTTCAATTCAACCGGGCTATTCGGGTCAGGTTCTTCGATTTCGATGTAACTCAAATATGTTGCTCTCTGGTCAAAATACGTGAAGCTTGTAATCTAGAATTCTACGTTTGCGCAAGGCAGCGCAATAGTTATTTGACTTATCTTTTGACTATCAGAAAAGATTGCAAGGCTTTCTTCATTGTACCCATGCGCTATGTTAGTTGCCTTAGGATAGCCCATAGTTTCCCAAAAGTAGACGAAGTTGCAAAGTCTATTCGGAATTTGTGTTCTGTCTCTTTGAGCACAGACAGCCTCATGGCCTACAGTCATGGAGGGAGATCATGACCTACAGCAGCATTGGTTGCAAAGATGCTAAAACCATTGCTCTTATACCAATTCATCTTTTGAGCATATATAGCTTTCATTACAGCCATGGACACCTGATTTTTGATGCTAGGGAGCATCTTTAGATCAATTTTTAAACATTTATGTCTGACGATGGAACCGAAGTATTTGGGATTTAAGAAAACATCTGAGATTTTTAAAAAAACAAGTGAACTGAATAACTCTTCGTTAGTTTGTATATGCTTTAGAATTTCTTTCGTTATCAACCACCATACACCTCTGCTCGAAACACAGATGCGTGCATTCCAAGAGCAAAGTGCTGGATTCCACGTAGACCCCAGAGCCGGAGCCATGCTCGGTTCTGGAGCCATCCGTGAAAATGCGAAAACAATGTTTGCCAGGCTCATTTTCAGAGTTTGACCACAACTGAGCCTATGGCAGTACTACACTGTATCGCTTTTCAAGTACGACTCTTGATGGCATGGAGTCAAAGGGCATGGAGGGAATCGTTGGATCGAATTCTATGTCTTCTCAGTTTTCCAGTCCCGGACAGGGGCCATACCAGTTCCCATTTTGCTTCAGCCTGCAGATGGCCTTAAGGCCTCTCCTTGGATGAAAGCATCAAGGGGTGGTTAACCATTCAAAGCATCTAATGTCGGACCTGAAGTGGTCGAAAAAGCTCCGACGCAAGAGATGGCGACAGTGCGTTGTAGTCTCTAAAAGGTCCACCTGACTCCCACGAGAGAGAGCCT
The DNA here is from genome assembly GCA_037575425.1 of Anastrepha fraterculus. Classification (NCBI taxonomy): domain Eukaryota; kingdom Metazoa; phylum Arthropoda; class Insecta; order Diptera; family Tephritidae; genus Anastrepha; species Anastrepha fraterculus. The sequence continues at coordinate 10,009 of JAYXIM010015743.1, read as the reverse complement.
GCTTATCCAGACCACTGATGCATAGGTGATAATAGGTCTTATCATAGCCATGTAGATCCATAGGACCTTGCTAGGCGAAAAACCCCACGTTTTTCCAAAAGACACCTTGGCACTGCCAGAAGGCTGTCAGTGCTTTGGATGTTTTTGTTTCAACATGGGACTTCCAAAGAAGCTTGCTATCGAAGATTACTCCAAGATATTTAATTTCTTTGGATAGCTGGATTGTGACTCCTTCCATCAAGTTTCCTCCTTCTGGTAAAGAGGACAATACAAGTTTTGGTGGGGTTTGCCGATAGCCCATTCACATAGCGCCAAGATCAAGGTTCGAATTACTAAGAGATTTACTGACCACGTGGGGTGTAGAGCAGATCGCCTCCGCGTAGTGCACCCTGGGTAGCGCTAAGGGATCCTATCGGCAAGCGCTGATTCTGCTGAATGCAGAGTCCCTCAGTCCTCTCGCTGAAGCAAAAGGGGTCATTAACTATGGCTTCGAGAAGGTAGTCCTTAAGGTCTACCAAACCGATGCCAGAGGAGATGCCCCTGCACATCCGGACGTGCTGGGAGACGTAATGCCCACAGTGGAGGAAGCTCCTGTGGACATGGAAGTGGAATCCGTCATGTCGGAGGGTGACAATGCTGATGACGTTCGCTCTTTACCGGGGTCCGTCATAAGCATCGGGTCGTTCTTCGACAGGGCGGAGGAGGAGCCTTTTTAATAGGGCTAAAAGAATAAGATCTCCCTCGGGATGGGAGCTTTATAAGGCAGGGCTAGGAATATATAAGTCCGAAATTAGGAAAGCTAAGAGGGACTCTTGGAGAAGCTTCTGCGAGAGCGTAGAGGGCTGCCATGAGTCTTCCAGATTTAGACGAGTACTCCCGAAGAGTTCCGCTCCCTTGGGGTACTTAAGAGACGAATTGGGACGTTGGGCGATGAGCAGCGAGGAGTCACTAAAGTTACTTCTCGATGCCCATTTTCCGACGAGCACAGCACCTAGCAGCACCGGCCTGTCTTGGGCCATTGAATCCTTTAGACCCTTCAAGCCGCCTGGTCGTGACGGCATCATTCCTGCACAACTGCAAAAGTCAGTGGAGGTATCATGCCGTTGGTTGAGCCCTATCTATGCGAGCTGCGTAGCCAGGGGCTATATACCGAGGTCATGGAGGGCCGTGAGGGTTGTCTTTATACTCAAGGCAGGCAAGTGCTCGCATGTCTCCCCTAAGGACTTCAGGCCAATCAGTCTCTCATCTTTTTTGCTAAAAACCCTTGAGAGACTGATTGACCTGCACATAAGAAGCGAAATTGCTCGGGGTCGGCTGTCGCATACCCAACATGCTTACTGCAAGGGAAGATCGGTCGAATCTGCCCTGCACACAATTGTGAAAGAGATCGAGAAGTCTCTTTCTCAGAAGGAGCTTGCGGTGGGCGCCTTCCTCGACATCGAGGGGGCTTTTAACAACGTCCTCCCGGAGGCAATCACCCGGTCTCTGGGTAAACTGGGGGTCGAAACCGACCTGATCAGATTTATCTATAAAATGCTCAGCGACAGAACTGTCGCGGCAGAATGGGGCGGCATCTCCATTCACCGGCAGGTGAGTAGGGGCACTCCGCAAGGTGGTGTTCTCTCGCCTTTCCTCTGGGTCGTTGTTGTAAATGACTTGCTGGAGGAGCTGGTGAAAGGGGGCTGCAGGGTGGTTGCCTACGCGGATGACGTCGCATTAATAGTCAGAGGAAAATTTGTGGATACTCTGTACAACCTGATGCAGGGATATCTGAACGTAGTTGTTAGATGGGCAACGGACTGCGGCCTGTCGGTGAATCCTCTTAAGACGGAGCTCGTCTTATTTACGAGGAAACATAAAATACCCAGAGCTCAACTTCCCTCACTAGGGGGCGCTCCGCTGATGCTTTCTGACAAGGTTAAGTACCTAGGTATTATCCTTGACAGCAAGCTCACATGGAAGCCCAATTTTGAGGAAAGAGTGTGGAAAGCAACAATCGCCTTGTATGGATGCAAGGGCGCAATTGGTAAAAGATGGGGCCTCTCGCCTAGAGTTGTTTTCTGGCTATACAATACTATTGTAAAGCCTATCTTGTTATATGGAGTCATAGTCTGGTGAAACTCACTAGAGAAGACGACATTGGTGAAGAAGCTGGAGAGAGTCCAGAGGTCGGCACTCATTGGAATCAGTGGGGCGCTTCGAACGACTCCTACTCTGGCGCTCAACGCAATGTTAAATGTGGTACCCGTAGACATCGCAGGCAGAATTGCCGCCTCGCGTACCGCAATTAGACTGAGGGGCTGGAGCTATAAGCTTAACCTCACTTATAGGCACTCAAGCATTCTCAGAAACTTCGAGTTCATCCCTCTGTCAACGGATCAGTGTATACCCTCGTTCAGTCCAACGGGAACCTTCTCCACTCATATTCCGTCAAGGGAAGAGTGGAGAGAGGGCTACACTCGGGGACAGGGCATGGTGAACTTGTTCACGGATGGATCGAAGTTGGACGGAAAGGTTGGCGGAGGAGTATTTTGCGAGGAGCTCCCCACCAGACTCAAATTCAGGCTACCGGACCACTGCAGTGTGTTCCAGGCAGAGGTAGCCGCAATCAAGGAGGCAGCCGATTGGCTGCTCAAATGCGTATTAACGGTCAAGAAAGTAAATATTTACTCCGACAGCCAAGCGGCAATAAGGGCCCTCGGGTCTACGACGGTGCATTCGGAATTGGTCAAGGAATGCTTGACCTCGCTTTCGACTGCGTCCAAATTCTTTAACATCAGCCTCATCTGGGTTTCTGGTTACAGCGACATTGCTGGAAACTGTGAGGCGGATGAGCTGGCCAGACAAGGGACATGCGAGGTAATTTCCCCGCGAAGGGAGAGAATTGGGATCCCCCTGACTACCTGCGGTCTGCTCCTGGAAAGATGGGCATCGCACCAACTCAGCGAGCGCTGGGCAAGTACACGAACGTGTAAGGTCGCGAAATCCTTCTGGCCACGTGTGGACCGCAGGCGCTCGGGCGAGCTTCTGAGGCTGACAAAATATCAGCTCTCTAACCTCGTGGGTTTTCTCACAGGACACAATGCGCGAGGAATGCATGCTGTGAGACTTGGAATCATCTCGAGTCCCTTTTGCGCTGGATGTATGGAGGATGAGGTGGAATCATCTCAGCACCTTCTCCTTAGCTGCCCTGCTCTGGCGGGGCTAAGATCTAGGCATCTTGGCTCCTACTTCTTTGTCACGCCTGCTGATATAGCTGGCGTTGACATTAAAAATCAGATGAATTTCATCAGCAGCATAAAGCGGTTGACGCAAACATAGTCATCGTTCGTAATCGTAATCCGCACGCTCCCAACTATCCCAGCACCACCTCTCCCCGCCCTCTCCCTGTATCCCATCGGTCTTTCTCTCCCGCCTCACCCCTCCATAATGGCATCACAAAGGACGAATCCTTCTTCGTCCAAGTGTGCCCATTCCCTGGGCAACCATATCAACCTAACCTAACCTAACTGACCACGTCAGTGTAGCTAACGAATTACTAATTACCCTGCCCCAGAACTTCGGCTTGTTTACTTTGGGTACTGAACAGTTGTCACGTTCAATGCTTACCGCCTTTCTATTTCGTTGACCAATATATATTACTTTGCACTTTTCAATATTGAAGGACAAGTTAACCTCGTTTTCAGTCCCCTATTTTATGACGCAGATTGGCTTCTGCGATCTTATAATCTTTGTCATGAGAGATTAAAACAAAATCATCAGCAAATTGGAACACTGAGGTAAACGTTGATCAGAACTGCAGACAAACAGCTTCCCTGCGGCAGCCCATCCACCACAACAGTCGACTTCTTGCCCAGCTTCAGAACCCGTTTCGATAGAAAATCGCAGATCCAGGATGTGTAGTGTTCATTAACAGCAACCTCGTCAAGGATTTCATGAAGCTTGCTTATTTATACACAGTTGTAAGCGTTTTCAATGTCGAGCACAAATAGCCGCCATTGATACACATATTACGACTTATTGTTTCGGCAAACAGAGGTTCTTTTGGGAAGGGTCCCCGCTCGTTAAAGAAAATTCGTCATCAGTTCTTTGACCATGAGGTTGGCTGTTCTGATGAACACAGCAATAAGGGAAATCGGTCTAAAGAGTCTTTAATCAGACAGACTTTTGTTTTTCTTTAATATCGGCGCAATCTTGATCTCCCTCCATGACTCATTTATTTCCAAGAAATAGAATAAGAAAAATAATCAAAAAGTTTTACTATTTGCGCTCGACATTGAAAAAGCTTACAAGTGTGTAAAAATAAGCTGGTTTCATGCGATCCTTAACGAGGTTGCTGTTAATGAACCTTACACATCCTGGAAAGAAAATAGGCATTCATGGCAGTGAGCAAGGTGCATAAATTATTGTCAGTCAAGACTCTTAACATTTCAAATGTGATACCGTCTCAACCGCCCGCATATCTATTTTTTCCTCCACTCAAAGACAGCTACTATCTCCTCATACGTCAAGCGAAGACTAGCCCCATTTGATCCACACCAAGATCCAAGACCCGGAAAGGTTAAATAGTCCCTATTCCTCGTTCCAATCATAATCAGAAGATATCTTATTAGCCCAATTAATGCATTTAACAAAGCACCAAGCCTCAGTGGCACTTGAGTTGTGGTTAATTTCATCAATTTTGTTCTCAAAGTTTTCTTTTTTTTGCTTTTTTACATCGCATTTCAAACTGGAGGGTGTTAGATGAATTCTCCTTATAGGATCATCGATATATCCGGTGAATGGTGCCCAGAATGCTCCTTGGTGGAGCAAGGAGTTGAAAGTTCTACAGAGGAAAGCCCGCTCACATGGAGACTGGGACTCCTATAGAAGTGTCTTAACGGTTCAATAAGGAACTGAGAAATCAAAGAGAGAATCTTTGAGAAAGTACTTTAAGGATATTGAATCTTTCCTGCAGCTACTAGACTCCAAAAGTCACTCAACAAAGATGACTCAAATTGCCTTTCTACTCTCAAGAAGGCGTACGGATGTTGTACTGAGTGTATGGAGTAAGCGGGACGGCTTTTGGTGGTCACACATTTTCCGGACTGTATCAGCGTGGTTGAGGACAGCGAAGATATCGGGGACATTCGGTTCCTATTGTCTACATGTAGGGAACTCTCCCTGAGACGTAAAATCTTTACAGTAAACAAAACTAAAGGGCGATCCCCACTTTTAGTCCATTTAAATCGGCAGGTGTTGATCTGTGGCCAAAGATGATGACATGGTCTTGTAAGGCAAAAATAGTGCCAATAATCACCTACGCCTCTTTGGTATGGTAGCCAAAAGTAGACCAAATTCAGTCTCAGATAACACTTAACTCAGCGTAACGGGAGCATATCGAAATTGCCCCACAACGGCTTTAAGAATAGTAACTGGACTCCATTCCATCTCGCAGCCAAACGGTCGGCAGTTAGTGCAGTCCTAAAGCTTCCTAATTTATTTCATCTTAAAAAGGCAATCTTACAGGGCATGTAAGAGTTCTGGGTTTAATGCTGAACTCTCCGTGCCTGACGTTCTGAGACAAGATGGAAAGAAAAGTAGAATTCTCCAAAGGGGGTAATCAGTGATCGATCAGAATGGAGAAAAAATGAAATATCTTTAAAACAGAGCGCGGTTTACTAATGGGTCGGAAACGGAAGACGGCAGTGCCGGTGCTGGACTTGTCGGACCACACTTAAAAAAGGCAATTTCAATGGAAAAACGACTTATATTTCTCAGGCGAAGGTGCATGCCTTAGAGCTATATGTCAAGGAGTGTCTTCGTAGAGAAACGCATGGTGTGAATATCAACCTCCTCTCTGACAGTCAAACAGCTCTAAAATCACTAGATAGCTTCTCATTTTAATCAAGGTTGGTCTGGGAATGTTTTAAAATTTTCGAAACTCAAGCACCAAGAAACTTTGTAACTCTGATGTGGGTACCGGGACATGAACATCATTAGGAAATGAAATTGAAAACACTTTAGCGAAAAAGGGTGCAAACACTCCATTCATAGGTCCTGAACCTTTATGAGAGATAAACAACGGGTTCAAAAGTGCCTTTTTACGTGAGCGGAAACAAGGAGGCTTAACTTCGTTCAATAATGAGTGTGACTAATTAATTAAAACACATTTTTTTGCCAAAATTCGTTTTTATTCGTCAACATAGTCCCCTTTTATTGAGATACAATCATTCCAACGCTTTTCCAATCTTTCGATACCGCCTTTGTAAAACGAGTTTTCTTTGCCTTCAAAATAGGCCTCAGTTTCGGCGATTACTTCATCATTTGAGCCAAATCTCTTACTACGGAGCATCTTTTTGAGGTCTGCGAAGAGCCAGTAGTTGCTGGGGGCCAAATCTGGAGAATACGGTGGATGGGGAAGCAATTCGAAGCCCAATTCGTTCAATTTTGCCATCTTGGTGGAACAACACTTTTTTCTTCGCCCTATGAGGCCGTTTCTTTGCGATTTCGTCTTTCAAACGCTCCAATAACGCTATATAATAGTCGCTGTTGATGGTCAGTCCCTTCTGGAGATGAATATTATTCCATGCGCATCCCAAAATACAGACGCCATAATCTTGCCAGCCGACTGCTGCGTCTTTGGTCGCTTTGGGCGGCTTTCACTGGCTGCATGCCACTCAGCAGACTGCCGATTTGACTCTGGAGTAAAATGGTGGATCCATGTTTCATCCATTGCGACGCAAAAACTCCGACTTATTGCGCGTAAACATGTCCAAACAGCTCTTTGAATCATCAATTCGTTGTTGTTTTTGCTCCGGTGTGAGCAAACGCGGCACCCATTTGGAAAACACCTTTTTCATACCCAAATGTTAGTGTATTATGGTGTGTACACTGCCTGCTGATATCTTTAGAATGTCAGCAATCTCTCTCACTTTCACTTTACGGTCGGACATAATAATTTTCAGTGTTTTTTCAACGTTTTCCGGAATAACAGCGTCACTTGGCCTTCCAGTAGATGGAATGTCACCGGTGTCTGTACGACCACGTTTGAATTCGGCATACCAATAACAAATGCTTCTTTTTGATGGAGCAGAGTCGGAATAATGTTTTTCAAGCCATTCCTGGCATTGAACAGTATTTTTTTTCATTAAAAAACAATGATAAATCAGCACACGGAATTGCTTGAACTCATTTTTTTTTTTAACTCAAAAGTAGCGTCACTTAAAGCGCTTTAACTTGTAGAGAAATGGTCGGATTAACATATGATTTTGACAGTAAGCGTAAAAAGGTTGCCAACTTTCGAAAAAAATATTGATTTAGTACTAGTGCCGCCATCTATGTGTCAGTCATACACATTATTGAACGTCCTGGTAATTGAGTACTGGAGCGCCCAGAACGTGTAGGTGGAGGCAATCCTTGACCTCAGCAGAAAAGACATAAAACTCTACTTGCTCTACTTTGAATTACCAACAGGACATTGTAAACTTAGTTAGCAAATGAAAAAAAATTGGTGTGGCAGAACATAATTACTGAATTCTGTAAAAAGTCACAAGCATCAACAGAACATGTTCTATGTCACGACGCAGACTAAATAACCTGGAAACGGTGTAAAAGATTCAAACCTCCTGGTATCCTAACACTTTTTAATCGGGTACATGGCACAATTTCTCTTTTTAGGTCGCAGTACACAAATAGCCAGTAGTATTTTGTCATATAAAGTTGCTAATTTAAACAGCAAATTAAAGATTTCTGATTTTTTAAGTATATCAACCAATTTGATGTAATATTTTTATTTAAAACACATGTTGTTAAAGACATTTTTTTTCACCACTTTAAAGATAATAATTGAAGATGCATCGATGCTAATAAAGTTCACAACACGGGACGTGCTAGATGTGGTTATCGGCTACAAAAGAAGGATTCAAAAAGTGTTTAATTTAAAGTTTATTGATTTGTTTGGCATTGTTGTGTTATCAATTAATTGTAGTAATTCAAACTGCACAAGCTGGAATAACGATTTTACTTCAAAATCATTCTTGCTTATGGAAGATTTAAATGCACGTATTGGGTTAGAGTAGACTGTGAAATATTATTTTTTCGAGGGGGCTCCCCAAAAGACTATATCTTAGATCAAAAAGGTAAAAAAACTTTTAAGTCTAATTATCGAAGTCGTTTTGTTCTAAATGTTAGAGTCCTTGGAGACACGAAGGGAGAATATACAATACTTTCTGTGGCATCTTTCGATTTATTACCTTTTGTTCGGAATTTTAAAGTCGAGATCAAAGCCTTTTCGGACCACATGCCGTTAACCTTCGAACTTTTCAAGCTGTCGTACACGTCTCCTGAAGAAACAAATTTGTTTCCTCCTAAATTAATATGATATCCAAGTCGCGTGGACAAATGCTACGATTTTTTAAACGTAACTTCAAACCTCGTTTGTTAGCTCGGGCGTTATCGTGGACGAAATTCTTTGCGAGATAACAGAGAAGATAAAATCTGCAGCAGACAAAATGTTAGGTAAAAAAGTTTTCAATTCTGATTGTCAGTGTTATAATATCAAAAGCTGAAGGTTCTCTTACTTCGAGTTATGTAGTCAAGAGAAGTTGGAGTGGTACTGCAGCCAGATCGAACGCTTGAATACAGTCAAAATAGCAATTCTATGAAAAAAGTTTAGTCGAAGGTACATAATTCTTTTCCTCTGTCTGATTTTTAGGAACATTTTAAACAACTTCTATTCCGCCAGGATAATGGACTTTCTATTCCCTAGTGTATGCCATCCTTTTCAGACCCTTTCCTAGATGCTCCTTTTGAAATGAACTTAGGAAAACAAAAAATAGTAAAGCTCCTGGCCTAGATTGGATTAGCTATGAATTTTATAAATCTGCTCCACTAGGTTTTTTGTCTCAGATACTAAAAACGTTCAATTCGATTACGTAAGGAAACGAATTCCCTCCTCATTCCGAAAACAGAGATGCTTTGTCTATTTAAAAAGGGTGATGCTGGTCTCGCGGAAAATTATTGAGAATTCTCTCTGCTTAACACTCTATATAAAACATTTACTGGGCTTCTTTTAATACGCATTAATTTGAATCATTGGGTAATAAGATAGAGTCACAATCCCACACTTTTTGGCAAACGGACATATTGATGCGGTCGGTCGGGTGAAAAGAAGAGGAAGGGCAAAGCATTGCAACAAGTTCTGAGAGCGAAAACCAATGTCTTTGCTCTTATACATGAAGTAAATACGGTTTTGATATTTGAATTTTCAAATTTCGCGGACTACATATGTATGTACATTCGACTTTGAATAACTTTTTTTTATGTTGGTACACTCGTCTCGAAGATATGTTCACGGTTTTAACAATATAGCATGTTTTGTTTTATTTGTGTGAGGCATAAATAAGACACGTGCTTTGCGTGTTCGGATATTTTCTTCTCGGATATTTACATATAAGTACATATGTATGTACATATTTGAATTTATCCAGAAAGGTTAATAAAATATATGCCCTTTATTGATTACTAGCAAACCCGGCCCCATTCGCTGGGCACACTAAAATAGAATAGATATGGTTTAGAACAGAAAATATATGGTTTTCATATTATTTATTTCTTTATTCTTTATTCAAGCGCTTTGGCATAAACAATATTTTTTGTTTTTCTATTTGTTTTTGAGTAAATATAAAATATAAATTGAAAATCAGGAAAAAAGAACATTGTTTTTAAATTTCAAATCAACGCATATGAATAAACAATCGTCTTTTTTCCTGATCATCCATGAATTTTTCGTTTCAATTTATATGTTTTATTAAGCATTGGAGCTTTTTTAACCATTATCCATTTATATTTTTCAAAAAAAAAAACGAAAAAAATTGTTTTTTCCACGAACACATAATTTCATTCGGATTTCACATTAAATTCTCAAATTTCGTAAGAAATTATTCACTGTTCCAAAATCCACTCCAAAAAAATTCACAAACAATTTTTACATGTTGCACTTACGTTTTTTCCTTATGGCATCCAAATC
>JAYXIM010015740.1:0-66458 GCA_037575425.1 Anastrepha fraterculus | reverse complement strand
GAGGTAGTATCCAACCCCGAGAAGTTTCTTAGGCCAGATGCTGAAAGTCCTTCAGATAAACCTCCACAAAAGTAAGAACGCCTCAGCCGAGCTCCTGCTCAACATAGAGCGAGTCGGCTACGATGTGCCTCTAGTCCAGGAACCATGGATAGCATCGGGCAACATAGTCTCCGGTCTAAAGTCAAACAACTACAACACATACATCCCGATTGTTAAAAAATAAGGTAAGAACAGTGATAATGGTCAAAAAAAGTATATGTTCTTATATTGATAATAATCTCTCTTCAGACGATCTGACAGTGGTGGCGCTGGAGGGCTGCAAGGATGAGACGCTACTCTTTGGGCCCTGCTATATGCCACATGATGAAGAAGCACTACAGACGGAACTTCGGAAGCTGGTAGAAACAGCTGCCAGAAAGAAGCACGCTCTGGTGGTAGGAACGGACGCAAACGCACATCACACGGTCTGGGGAAGTGCAGATATTAACGACCGAGGTGAGTCACTATTTACCTATATTCTTCAAAGTAGCCTAGAAATAGCTAATAGAGGTGAAGAACCAACATATGTGGGACCAACCTCGAAGAATGTACTCGATTTAACACTCTACACAAGCAGGCATGTTATGGTTCAGGAATGGTAAGTGTTGGGTAGGCCCTCATTCTCTGATCACAGATACATAAGCTTTCAGGTCATATTCCGCTCAAAAAACAAGCTTACATCCTTTAGAAATCCTAAGAATACGAACTGGGACTTGTATAGGGATATACTATCAAAAACATCAATGATACCCCGGAAATACAAGTCATACGTCGCACTTGAGAAAGGGGTTGAATTGTTTGCAACTACTCTCGTCAAAGCCTTTAAAAGATCCTGCCCTCCAACACGTAATAAACGCAAGGTGAAGCCTCCCTGGTGGAACAGGGAATTAGGAGCACAAAGGCGTAGAGTACATGAATTCTATAGGTTAGCCAAAGTGGCTGACAATGAGTTCTGTTGGAAAGAGTAAGTATACAAGAAAGAGATACGTAAAGCCAAGAGAGAATCTTGGAAAGAGTTCTGTAGCAGTATGGAAGACACTAACGATGTGGCTAGACTCAGGAAACTGCTATCCAAGAATCCGTCTATGCCAAGAACAATACGAAAAATGAACGGGGAGTGGGCTGACAGCTGTGAGGACTCTCTAGAAGAGCTACGTTCCTGTATCGTGGAGAGAAGCGAGGGTTGTGTTTATTCTAAAAGCGGGAAAAAGCAACCCTCTATACTCAAAAGAATACAGGCCCATTAGTTTGACTTCATTTCTCCTGAAAACGTTAGAGAAGATTCTGGATACATACATTAGAGACACAATTGCGCCGGACGAATTATCCAAGGCGCAGCATGCTTACACTAAAGGCAGATCCTCTGAAACTCCACTTCACTCACTTGTACTAAACATAGAAAAGGCGTTAGAATATAAGGAGTATGCTCTAGGAGTATTTCTAGATATATCAGGGGCCTTTAACAACGTGACAAAAGATGCTATTTTAAATAGCATAGAGTCACTTAATGTGCAACCCGCGGTTTATCTATGGATAAGGCAGCTATTAGCTAGCAGAAAGATAAGAGCGGAGTGGAACGATGCGACAGTCACCAAATATGCATGCAGAGGTACTCCGCAAGGTAGTATCCCACCTATTATGGCTACTAGTAGCAAATGAAATTCTTAAGAAACTTGACAGAGGGGCACCTAAACTAGTGGCATATGCCGATGACATAGCTATAGTAGTTACAGGAAAGTATCTGGACACCATCAGTAATGTGATGAACAGCACTCTCAAAACGATACATCAATGGGCATCTCACGCAGGGCTAGGGATAAACGCGGGAAAAACGGACATGGTACTTTTTACCAGGAAGTACAAAGTTCCGGCGTGGAACCTCCCGAAGCTAGGTAACAACGAATTACTTCTCAAAGATTATGCAAGGTACCTCGGAGTAATATTGGACAGCAAATTGCTGTGGAAGCACAACGTTGAGGAGAGGGTGAAAAAGGCCGGTAATGCGTTGTACGCATGTAAAAGAATGCTGGGCGTTACTTGGGGTCTATCACCCTCCCTGATGCATTGGTGCTACACAGCAGTAGTCAGACCGATATTGCTGTACGGAACCTTAGTATAGTGGACTGCGACAAAAAAACTGACATACTTAATGCCGCTGGAAAGGATTCAACGACTCGCTGCTCTGTGCATAACAGGAGCGATGAAGACCACTCTAACGGCGGCGCTGGAAATGATACTCAGCATGCCACCTATTGACCTCATGGCAGAAAACCTGGCAGCGAAATCCGCGAGGAGGCTAATGGCTGCGGGGGTATTCATCTGCAGAACCTTCGGTCACAGCTCAATAGGAAAGTGGAGCTCAGGTGGCACAGACTACATGACTCCGTACTTTAATTGGGAGAGAAAGTTCCGCACTACAATTGAAGAGGAGGGATTTCACAAAGGCATGAAGCCTGGCCATAGAACCTTTCACATCTATACAGACGGCTCGAAAACTCCAGACGGAGTGGGAGCGGGTATCTACTGCTCAAAACTAGGAATAAGGCAGTCTATCAAGCTGCCAGACCACAGCAGTATTTTCCAAGCGGAAGTTTTTGCTGTGGGGAAGGCCGCGGAGCTAGCCTACACTAGAACAAGAAAGAACTCAACAAGTAATATATACGTGGATAGTCAAGCAGCAATAAGAGCAATAAGCTCATATTGTATTAAGTCCAAAAATGTTCGACGGAGCAGGGAGGCCATAGAAAGGCTAGCCGGAAACAGTAGGCTGCATATCTACTGGGTACCTGGTCACAAAGGCATTATAGGGAACGAAATAGTAGATGAGATAGCAAAAAGTGCTGTGAGACTACCATTTGAACAAGAGAACGACATACCGAGACCGCTAAACACAATATACAATGAAGTCGACGACCACATGAAAAGGCAAGTGAAAGCTAGGTGGACTAACCTGACCACATGCAAAACAGCAAAATTCATGTGTAGAACTAACGACAAAAAACTCACTCAATTCGTACTTACGCTCTCGCGAAAGGAATGCAGAACTATCATAGGTATGCTAACAGGTCACAATCTATTGGCTGCACATGCGTACAAGATAGGGATTGCTAACACGGACAAATGCAGAAAATGCAGAGAGGATGTTGAGGAGACTTTAGAACACCTTCTGTGCGTTTGTCCGGCATTATCAAAAACGCGACTAAGATGCCTGGGAGCCCCACTGTTTGAGGGTCTGGAAGACGTCTCAAAAGCGGAGCTCCCAGCCCTACTTAGATTCGCCAAAAGCGCTGACATCCTACATGATGTCTACTTTAGGTATTCATAAAGGTCGGTCTCCATCTGGTATCGCTAGGGACCAAAAGGTCTATGCGTGGCTTATTGCCAACCAGGCTAACCTAACCTAACCTAAGTCGTGATGGCATTGATTTCACCAAGTTTTCAGTTACAGCTGGTGGTATTTTATTCCATTCCTCTTGAAGGACGTTTTTCAGTTGTTCCTTATTTTTAATCGGATGTTTAGTTATTTGCCGCTTTAAATGTTCCTATAAATGTTCGATTGGGTTGGTATCCGGGGAATGTGGCGATGATTTCAGCTGTTTACGCACATTGTATGACAGCCATTCTCGTACAATGTTGGATGTGTGCTTGGGGTCATTAACCTGCTCGAAGATAAACGTCGCTCGGCCCAATTTCAAAGCGCTTTCTTTTAAATTATTTTTCAAAGTATTTAAATAACCATATCGGTCCATAATATTTTCGATAAATACCAAGTTTCCAACCCCGTTTGCAGCCGTACTTCCCCAAACCATCACTGCTTCACAGTGCCGGTCATATTGTTTGGATCCAATTCCACGTTAACTTTTCTCCAAACTTTTTCACGGGCACCAGATCCACAGATACTGAACTTACACTCATCAGAAAATATGACTTGGTTTCAAAACGTTTGGTCCTATTTTTCATGATCTCGAATGAATGATCGAATGAAATTCGTTTACTCCGATTGACACTACTCACGAAGGGCTCTTTCCTAACACTGCGCCCATGATAACCAGCACTATGCAAAACCCGACGAATAGTTTTGGTACTAAATTGTTTTCCAGTCACATTTTCAACTTCAGATTTTAATTTGGGGGCACTTATTTTGGGGTTTGTCCTGATTTTCGGTACGACTAAGCTTTTTTCTCTGGGACATAGGAGCGGCGGACGCCCACAACGCTCTTTATTGGTGGTGCTTCCCGCACTTTTATATTTATTCTTTTGAACTGCAGCAAAACTCCTATCTATCAAACGACCGATTTCTCGCACTGATTTGTGTTCCTGGTGATGTTTTATAATCAGTTTTTTTAAATCATCAGAAAGCTCTTTTCCTTTTGGTGCCATTACTAAAAATATCGCAAAAATTAATACAAAACGTACTTCCCTAAATTTTTGTACTGACTTTAAATATTTCCTTTTAAAAGCTTTAACTTTTTTAATCAATACGTAAACATAAATGTTATGCTAACTGAACAATCGTTTGCTTTATACTAAATTTTGTCACATAAATTTCGCTGGCATCAAAGACAAAGCAAAGCGTGGATAACGGTACCTAAAATTTACAGCTAAATTAAGGCGCATATGAAAGCTTATCCCAGCACACAATTACCATGTGTAAAATATTTTGAGTACATATTAAGGAAAGCGTTAGCGTCAAACAATTCCATAAATTAGGCTCCTGTATACTTATTTGTGTTACTAACTGTACATTCCAGATTGTTACTTTGTTTGTGCTGTAGTGTACCTACATATGTTTAGAACTTGCTTGGCTGCGTCGTGCAGTATCTTCTTTCCGGGTACAAATAAAAAAAATTATCGTCCGAAATATAAACGTATTTGAATTGTTGAAATGTTTCAGAAAAAAACATTTTCAAACCTCATTTTGGATTTAATTCCATCGAAAATATAAAAGCTATGAAAAATCAAAAAAAAGCAATCCCGAATATATAAGATTCAGCGTAGTCTAGCCCACTAAGAAATTTATTTATCAAAAATCATTCATTTTTGCCCACTTAAAGTTATGCTCACTGTTTATATTGAGCGTTTACTCTTTGTGTTTACTTACAAAGCCATCATTGGTCGCCTTTATTACTCGGCACGATGATTTGCGTATCTTGATGCATAGAGTAATTAATATAATATAATGATTTTACCACGGAGTCGAACCAACGAGCTTAAATTCGAATTAAATACGATCCAATACGAAAACATTACTTGTCCATCGAACTTTTTCAACGGCCCAGGAGCAGTGCTTTCACAGAAGCACTAGGACGAAAACGACTAATAATTGAATCCTATGTACATAAAACACATTTATCAATTATCACTCTCTTAATTCCAAGTTCTTCTGGTGCAGATTTAAATACATTTCATAATATCCACCATTTCACATTTGTCATTGTAAATAGATATGTACATATCGCACCCTAAATACAAAAGGGTCACATCTCAAAATGTACTTCTGCTCAAATATGAACGAGACGTTATCAATAAAACGGTCCGCGGATGACATATGGCAAAAATAAATTTTTTGTTTTTTGGTAGGACTGTTATAAGCTTACATGGTAAATTTCAGCGTGATATGTCACATAGTTTGTTTTCTGTGCTACTGTAAACAAGTCAAGCTCGAGTGTGGAAAATTTTGAGTTGTGACCCTTTTGTATTTAGGGTGCGATATGTATGTACGTACGTGCATACGAAATATCATCATTCTTATGGGAGCGTAGAAAAACAAACGCCCATACAAAAAAGCATTACTATTCACTGCGACATATCTGCCGTTCGGAATCGGCTTAAAATTGAAGGTCCCTCCATTTGTGGAACAACATCAAGGCGCACGCCACAAATAGGAGTAGGAGCTCGGCCAAACACCCAAAAAGGTTATACGCGCCAATTACGAGTATATACAGGGTTTGATTGAAAAGTAATGAGCCTTCCCGCGCGGAGCGTCTGCCAAGCGATCAACCGAATCGGCTGTTACTCGATCAAATGTTGCGTAAAGCTAAGCAAAACGAGTACCGAAACCATTGGGCTACTCAAGGAGGCTTAAGGGGACCAATCTCTGTCCAATGCCCAGGTAAAACGGTGCCACAAGTCGTTCAAGGAAGGCCGGGAGGACGTCGAAGACGAACAGCGATCTGGAAGGCCTTCGATGACGCAAACAGACGAAGATGTGCACCGGGTTCGTGAGTTTTTGAACATTAACCGTCGTGCTAGTCTACGTGAGATCAGTGAAGAGTTAAATTTAACTTATTACAATGCGCCTGAAAAGAAAGCTGAAGGGGAGACGTTTCGACTCCATCGAGGCGATCCAAAAAACTGTGACAGCCGAATTGAACGCGATTCGATGTTGACTGTTTTCTTCGATTGCCAAGGCGTAGTGCACCATGAGTACCTTCAATTGGGCCAGACAGTCAAGAAAGAATATTCTTTATCCGTTTTGAAGCGTTTGAGAAATGTTGTACGTCTCAAACGGCCGGAAATGTGGGCAAACAATTCTTGGATTTTGCATGATGATAACGCGCCATCGCACCGAGCCCAAATTGTGCTGGATTATTTGACCAAACACCAAGTAAATACCATCGTGCAAGCACCGTATTCACGTATTGAAGTTACCACTTCGGTAAAGGAGATTTCAGTGGATAGAGGAGATCAAAGAGAAAGAGACGAAGGAACTGAAGGCCTTCCTTTCGTCGGCCTACCAGGGGTGCATGGAGGACTGGGTTAAACGTTGGCATATGTGTGTTGCTTCAGACGTGTCATATTTCGAAGGAAATAAACTAAATTTGTCTGAAATTTTACTCTGTTTTGTTTTATTTAAACATTTTCGGCATTTTCAGATCATTGGGTACATATATTCTACATATACTATGTATGCATCAGCTAAAATATCCCCATTCACCAAATTAGGAACAATTCTATACGGCGAAGTAAGCAATATATACATATGTACGTATATATGTATATGTGATCCTGGAAAAGTTAAAGTAAGAGAGTTTGTGGGGGCATAAATGTACCACACATATATATTTATATTACTCTTAACTGCTTTATTCAAATAAACGATTCAAACTTTACAAACTACAAAATTTAGTGATCAAACTGCTTTGCGTATTACTCGATTCAAGGTTCTGAAAGCTAATGATTTCAGTTACGAAAAAATGACTATTCAAAAAGTTCTTGCTACAAAACTGCGAAGAAGAAAACAAAAGGAATTCGTGAGAATTCCTTTACGAATACTGGTGTTGCCACATTGGATTGTTCAGTTTGTTCCCACAATACTCCCCCTAAATGAGGCTTTATGTGGGACTCCTTAAAGTCTCATTTAAGGTTGGCTATTTGGCGCGTGTGCTGATCTCTGCTGCAGTGGTAGACACGTTGATGTTGTAGGATGAAGGGGTGCCCCCGAGTTGACCAATGCGCGTCTAAAGTGGGCAGCGCTTCCAAAAATATCATCACTGGCTAAATGAGCGGGTTTGATACGGTCTATGTTGACGGTGACTTCTCGCCCATTTACGTCTATTA
Organism: Anastrepha fraterculus; assembly: GCA_037575425.1. Lineage (NCBI taxonomy): Eukaryota > Metazoa > Arthropoda > Insecta > Diptera > Tephritidae > Anastrepha > Anastrepha fraterculus. Next base: position 58,859 of record JAYXIM010015740.1, on the reverse strand, counting down.
TAAAGAGCCTATTGTCTATTCGTTTGACTACTCTGTGGGGGCCCGAGTATGGCTGGTCGAGCGGCCGTTTAACTGCATCCACTCTCAGGAACACATGAGTGCAGGTCTCTATATCTTTGAAACAAAATGTTCTCTGCTTGTTGTGGTGTGCTGTCGGAGCGGGCCTTATTTTTCGCATATGTGAACGGAATTCGTCTAGAAAACTATGAGGGTCCACTGGCGGATCGGTGTTTGTGAAGAACTCGCCGGGCACCTTTAGTGTTGAGCCATAGAGATATTCTGCTGGAGAAGCTTTTAGATCTTCGTTGTAGCATGTCCTAAGTCCCAGGAGAACGGTGGGTAGCGCCTGGGTCCATTGCGGGGTCTGATGGCACATTATTGCTGCCTTCAATGTGCGGTGCCATCTTTCAACTAGGCCATTTGAAGCTGGGTGGTATGCTGTAGTACGGATTCGTTTACCCCCGACCAATCGTGAGAGTGCTGTGAAGAGCGCGCTTTCGAATTGTGAACCCTGGTCCGTGGTTAGCAACTTGGGACATCCGAAGCGTGATATCCAATGTGTGTAGAATACGCTGGCAACGGTGCTGGCTGTAATATCTTTTATAGCAATTGCTTCGGGCCACTTGGTGAAGCGATCGATGGCTGTTAGGCAATACCTGAATCCCTGCGATTCGGGCAATGGACCGACCAGATCCAGGTGGACGTGGTCGAACCTTTCGTCGGGCTCTGGAAATGCTGCAAATCTTGTGTGCGCGTGTCGCGCTGTCTTGGAACGTTGGCATGGGATGCAGTTTCTAGCCCACTCGGTGATGTCTTTGTTCATTGACGGCCAAACATATCGTTGTGCGACGATTTTAACGGTGGATCTGCCGCTGGGATGTGCCAAGTTGTGCAGTGCCTCGTAGACTTTGCGACGTAACCCTAACGGCACAAATGGACGAATGTTATTGGTGGAGACATCGCAGTAGATTGCCTGCCCGTCTAAACCAAAGGTTAGTTTCTGGAACTTCAGTGATGTTTCGTTCTGCTCAAGTAATTGTTTTAGCTCATCGTCTGCTGCTTGGGTGCGTGATAACTCATCGTGGTCGATCATAACCGGTGTATGCATTGTGTCAATACGCGAAAAAGTGTCCGCTATGTCGTTGTCCGAGCCAGAGATGTGCTCTATTCTTGTGGTGAATTGACTAATGAATCCCAGTTGTCTTATTTGGCGTGGAGAAGCTTTATCGGACTGCTGTCGAAATGCGTAAATCAACGGTTTGTGATCGGTTCTGACAGTGAACTCACGGGCCTCGACCCAATGCCGGAAGTTCTTGATTGCTTCGAAAATCGCCGTCAGTTCCCTATCATATGTGCTATAGTTCTTCTGTGCTGGCGAAAGTTTCTTCGAAAAGAACCCAAGCGGCTGCCACGTGCCGTTACGTTGTTGCTCCAAAACCGCTCCTAACGCTGTGCTAGATGCGTCGCACGTGACTCGAAGCTTAGCGCCGGAAATCGGATGTGCTAAGAGGGTAGCTTGAGCGAGCTTCTCTTTCACCTCTTCGAAAGCCTTTTCGGACTCCGCTGTCCATGGAACTGGTCGCCGATCGTTTTTCTTAGAGTCTTTAAGAAGGTCGTTGAGTGGTGCTTGAATGGAGGCGGCTCTACTGATGTGTCTTCTATAGAAGTTAACGGCCCCTAAAAATCTCCTTAATTCTAAAATAGTTTTAGGCCTCGGAAAGTCTCGTAATGCTTGGACACGGTCCGGAAGTGGCGCGGAGCCGTTGGGCGTTATGCGGTAGCCTAGGAAATCAACGGTGGAAGCTCCGAAAACGCATTTATCGGCGTTTATGCAGAGTCCGTATTTGCTGAGTTGTTGGAAAACTAGACGAAGATGCTGCTCATGTTGTTGGGTGCTGTTTGATGCTATCAGTAGGTCATCGATGTAGGCGTAAACGAATTCGAGTCCAGACAGAGCTTCGTTGATGAAACGCTGGAACGATTGGGCGGCGTTACGAAGCCCGAACGGCATTGAGGTAAACTCAAATAGACCGAATGGGGTGATTACGGCAGTTTTGGGGATGTCCTCTTCTGCTACCGGTATGTGATGAAACGCGCGTCTGAGATCGATTTTAGAAAATATGTTTTTCCCTGCCAGGATCGAAGAGTAGTCCTGGAGCAGAGAAATTGGGTACCGGTCCGGGGTAGTTTGCTCGTTTAATCTGCGGTAGTCTCCACATGGTCTCCAATCTCCGTTCTTTTTCTTTGCCATGTGGAGGGGCTGGCCCAAGGACTGTTCGATGGCCTCGCGTAACCCAAATCTACCATGAGTTGGAATTCTTCTTTTGCGATTTTGAGGCGTTCCGGACATAGTTGGCGGACTCGTTGGAGGCATGGTGGGCCGGTGGTGGGTATGAAGTGCTTGACGGAGTGTTTGGTTGCCGTACGGTTTGACGGATTGCCCAACAATTCCGGGAACTCCTTCAGAATGTTGCTGAATCTGTTAGTTTGCGTGAGTGTGGTAATGTCGGTGATTGATGCTGCTGCATATGAGCCGACGCTACGGTTACCTGAGTTGCGGTCAATTAGACAGCCTTGTTTCAGATCCACTATAAGCCCGTATTCGTGTAGGAGGTCTGCGCCGATTATGGGGTACGGTACGTTGGCCATACAGAATACCCAGCGAATCGGTTGACGTAGTCCTATGTTAAGAGTGAGGGGTTTATCGCCATACGTGTCGATTTTGGTGCCGTTTGCTGCCTGTAGTCGAAGCGCTCTTGGTGATAGTTTGACTCCTTGTGGAGGTGGGGTGACAGAAATATCCGCGCCGGTATCGACGAGGATTTTCATGCCTGTGTTGCGGTCGTAAACGAAAAGTCGACGAGGTGTTGTATCGCCGCCGGTGCTCGTCGATACTACTGGCGGCTGCTTGCGTTTCCCTTGCCTTCGACGAATGCGCAGGGTTTCGTGCATTTGTTAGCGCGTGCCCCGAACCTGCGGTGGTAGAAACATACAAGTGGTGTGGAATAGGAAGCGTTTGGCAATGGATTGCTGGTTCCACTGCTGTTATTGTTACTGCGCTCAAGGATTAACTTCTCCAGTTGCTCAGCTAGTTTGTCAACTTGTTGTTGTAGCGCATTCGTACTGACATTTCGTGAGACTGGCATGAGATTCTGGTAATTTGCATTCCGTTGCACCTCCATTACCTGATTAGCGAGCTGGGAGAGTTGGACGTTATCTTCTTGGTCCCTTCCCACTAGTGCCATTTGGACTTGTGGCGGAAGTCGCTCTAACCAAATAACTCGAACGAACGCCGGGTCGAGTTTATCGCCTCCCAGACGATTTATCTCCGCGAGCAATTCGGATGGGCGTCGGTCGCCCAACTCTACGCCAGATAAGAGCATTTTGAATCGTCGAGTCTGTGAGAGTGCGAAATGGTTCAATAGTGCGTTTTTCAGCGTGCTATACTTATCGTTTTCAGGCGGGTTGATTATTAAATTTTCGACGACGATTAGAGCATCATGATCCAAACGAGCGATTACGGTATAATATTTGGTTGCGTCGGATGTTATTCTGCGGAGCTGGAATTGCGCCTCTACCGCAGCGAACCATAGTCGTGCCTGCTGGCTCCAGAATGGGGGTAGCTCTATGCGTTCGTACCGGTCAACATGTGTTCTGGGGATTTGGAAATCTGCCTCGGACTCTCCGTTGGATGCACCATCCTGTTCAATCGTGTCCTCAGTGTTGGACATATCGTTGCGCTAAAATTTTTCGTAGGGGTCACCAATTATGTGGGGGCATAAATGTACCACACATATATATTTATATTACTCTTAACTGCTTTATTCAAATAAACGATTCAAACTTTACAAACTACAAAATTTAGTGATCAAACTGCTTTGCGTATTACTCGATTCAAGGTTCTGAAAGCTAATGATTTCAGTTACGAAAAAATGACTATTCAAAAAGTTCTTGCTACAAAACTGCGAAGAAGAAAACAAAAGGAATTCGTGAGAATTCCTTTACGAATACTGGTGTTGCCACATTGGATTGTTCAGTTTGTTCCCACAAGTTAAAGCGGAGCGTAGTCAACAGATTTAAATATAGCGTTTGCATTGAAATGTAAAATGCCATGATTTGCTGTTAGGCAAAATAAAATAACAGCTCACTTGTACATTTTTCTTTCATACTTATTTGCCGTCGGCATTTTGCATGCGCAAATGGATTATTTCTTGTGAGATTAATAAATTTATTCTAAGTATGCATGCATACAACTTCGGTAGTCTAGCGTAAGTGCACTAGCCTGCTATCCCAGATGTTGGGGGTTCGAAGCTTTCCAAATGTACCTTCTTTCCCTCTTTCTAAAACCAAAAACAAACAAGAAAAAAATCTCGGTCCTCAACCCCAAAAGCTCCTCAGGAAGCAAAAACAAAGAAAAACACACAGTTACACAATGCATCAGTGGCGCCAACAAGATGAAGCGGGCAATCGCCATAATAGCCAGATACACCAAAATTTGGCGAAGTCCTCAATCATCTGTGCGATTCTTCTGCCAGAAAATTTTTGACACACAGATGGCAGGCGTAACAGTAAGCAGGCATTGTTCCTAAGCAACGACAGGTGGGCACTACTTTGAACTGATAGCGGCAGGCTAATCACCTACTCTGTCAGAAATCAAATAGATAAACGAAATCAACATAAGAAAAGTCTTGTCGAGGCCCTATGCTCCCGAGAGGAGTGAGGAAGGAAATAAAACTATGCATGCATGAAAGTCAAATTTTAAGTATTTAATTAACTAAATTGTATTCATATTAACTGTATTATCAAAATTATTTCAAAGTATCCACATAAAAAAATTTACTTTGAAAACCATTCATTTACATCAAGGGTTTGTATCAACAATATGTTGTACTTTTTAAATTACTATTATAAATCCATCCATATTTATGTGGCCAGAAAAAAGTCTTGACCTGCCTCATAACACAACTCATTCTTCTTCTTCTTCATTGGTGCGATAACCGCTGACGCGATTTTGGCCCAGTTCAACAAAGCGCGCCTGTCGTTTCTTTCTCGGGCTACCCGGCGCCAATTGGACACACCAAGAGAATCTATGTCCTTCTCCACCTGATCTTTCCAACGCATAGGAGGCCTTCCTCTTCCTCTATTACCACCAGCTGGTACCGCATCGAATACTTTCAAAGCCGGAGTGTTTGTATCCATTCGGACGATATGACCCAGCCAACGTAGTCACTGGATCTTTATTCGCTGCGCTATGTCTATGTCGTCGTAAAGCTCATACAGCTCATCGTTCCATCGTCTGCGATATTCGCCATTGCCAACGAGCAAAGGTCCAAAAATCTTACGCAGAATCTTTCTCTCGAACACTACAAGCGTCGCTTCACCAGATGTTGTCAGCGTCCAAGCTTCTGCGCCATACGTTAGAACGGGCATGATGAAAGTCTTGTAGAGTGTTAATTTTGTTCGTCGAGAGAGGACTTTACTGCTCAGTTGCCTACTTAGTCCAAAGTAGCACTTGTTGGCAAGGGAGATTCTAAATTGGATTTCAAGTCTTAAAATATTATCGGTGTTAATGCTGGTTCCTAAATAAGCGAAGTCTTTTACAACCTCGAAATTATAACCGGTAATAGTGACTCGGGTGCCGATACGCGAGTGCGACGACTGTTTCCTTGAAGACAGTAGGTACTTCGTTTTGTCCTCGTTCACCACCAGATCCATTAGGTTTGCTTCTTTATCCAGTTTGGAGAAGGCAGAACTAACAGCGCGGTTGTTAAGGCCAATGATGTCAATATCATCGGCATACGCCAACAATTGTACGCTCTTATAAAATATTGTGTCTGAGCGATTAAGTTCTGCGGCTCGTACGATGCTCTCCAACATCAGGTTAAAGAAGTCACACGACAGCGAGTTACCTTGTCTGCCAAGAGGTCCTTCCCAATTCTGACAGCGCTGCAGATTGCTGGGGAAGTGCAGATATTAACGACCGAGGTGAGTCACTATTTACCTATATTCTTCAAAGTAGCCTAGAAATAGCTAATAGAGGTGAAGAACCAACATATGTGGGACCAACCTCGAAGAATGTACTCGATTTAACACTCTACACAAGCAGGCATGTTATGGTTCAGGAATGGTAAGTGTTGAGTAGGCCCTCATTCTCTGATCACAGATACATAAGCTTTCAGGTCATATTCCGCTCAAAAAACAAGCTTACATCCTTTAGAAATCCTAAGAATACGAACTGGGACTTGTATAGGGATATACTATCAAAAACATCAATGATACCCCGGAAATACAAGTCACACGTCGCACTTGAGAAAGGGGTTGAATTGTTTGCAACTACTCTCGTCAAAGCCTTTAAAAGATCCTGCCCTCCAACACGTAATAAACGCAAGGTGAAGCCTCCCTGGTGGAACAGGGAATTAGGAGCACAAAGGCGTAGAGTACATGAATTCTATAGGTTAGCCAAAGTGGCTGACAATGAGTTCTGTTGGAAAGAGTATAAGGATCTACTAAAAGTATACAAGAAAGAGATACGTAAAGCCAAGAGAGAATCTTGGAAAGAGTTCTGTAGCAGTATGGAAGACACTAACGATGTGGCTAGACTCAGGAAACTGCTATCCAAGAATCCGCCTATGCCAAGAACAATACGAAAAATGAACGGGGAGTGGGCTGACAGCTGTGAGGACTCTCTAGAAGAGCTACGATCCTGTATCGTGGAGAGAAGCGAGGGTTGTGTTTATTCTAAAAGCGGGAAAAAGCAACCCTCTATACTCAAAAGAATACAGGCCCATTAGTTTGACTTCATTTCTCCTGAAAACGTTAGAGAAGATTCTGGATACATACATTAGAGACACAATTGCGCCGGACGAATTATCCAAGGCGCAGCATGCTTACACTAAAGGCAGATCCTCTGAAACTCCACTTCACTCACTTGTACTAAACATAGAAAAGGCGTTAGAATATGAGGAGTATGCTCTAGGAGTATTTCTAGATATATCAGGGGCCTTTAACAACGTGACAAAAGATGCTATTTTAAATAGCATAGAGTCACTTAATGTGCAACCCGCGGTTTATCTATGGATAAGGCAGCTATTAGCTAGCAGAAAGATAAGAGCGGAGTGGAACGATGCGACAGTCACCAAATATGCATGCAGAGGTACTCCGCAAGGTAGTATCACACCTATTATGGCTACTAGTAGCAAATGAAATTCTTAAGAAACTTGACAGAGGGGCACCTAAACTAGTGGCATATGCCGATGACATAGCTATAGTAGTTACAGGAAAGTATCTGGACACCATCAGTAATGTGATGAACAGCACTCTCAAAACGATACATCAATGGGCATCTCACGCAGGGCTAGGGATAAACGCGGGAAAAACGGACATGGTACTTTTTACCAGGAAGTACAAAGTTCCGGCGTGGAACCTCCCGAAGCTAGGTAACAACGAATTACTTCTCAAAGATTATGCAAGGTACCTCGGAGTAATATTGGACAGCAAATTGCTGTGGAAGCACAACGTTGAGGAGAGGGTGAAAAAGGCCGGTAATGCGTTGTACGCATGTAAAAGAATGCTGGGCGTTACTTGGGGTCTATCACCCTCCCTGATGCATTGGTGCTACACAGCAGTAGTCAGACCGATATTGCTGTACGGTACCTTAGTATAGTGGACTGCGACAAAAAAACTGACATACTTAATGCCGCTGGAAAGGATTCAACGACTCGCTGCTCTGTGCATAACAGGAGCGATGAAGACCACTCCAACGGCGGCGCTGGAAATGATACTCAGCATGCCACCTATTGACCTCATGGCAGAAAACCTGGCAGCGAAATCCGCGAGGAGGCTAATGGCTGCGGGGGTATTCATCTGCAGAACCTTCGGTCACAGCTCAATAGGAAAGTGGAGCTCAGGTGGCACAGACTACATGACTCCGTACTTTAATTGGGAGAGAAAGTTCCGCACTACAATTGAAGAGGAGGGATTTCACAAAGGCATGAAGCCTGGCCATAGAACCTTTCACATCTATACAGACGGCTCGAAAACTCCAGACGGAGTGGGAGCGGGTATCTACTGCTCAAAACTAGGAATAAGGCAGTCTATCAAGCTGCCAGACCACAGCAGTATTTTCCAAGCGGAAGTTTTTGCTGTGGGGAAGGCCGCGGAGCTAGCCTACACTAGAACAAGAAAGAACTCAACAAGTAATATATACGTGGATAGTCAAGCAGCAATAAGAGCAATAAGCTCATATTGTATTAAGTCCAAAAATGTTCGACGGAGCAGGGAGGCCATAGAAAGGCTAGCCGGAAACAGTAGGCTGCATATCTACTGGGTACCTGGTCACAAAGGCATTATAGGGAACGAAATAGTAGATGAGATAGCAAAAAGTGCTGTGAGACTACCATTTGAACAAGAGAACGACATACCGAGACCGCTAAACACAATATACAATGAAGTCGACGACCACATGAAAAGGCAAGTGAAAGCTAGGTGGACTAACCTGACCACATGCAAAACAGCAAAATTCATGTGTAGAACTAACGACAAAAAACTCACTCAATTCGTACTTACGCTCTCGCGAAAGGAATGCAGAACTATCATAGGTATGCTAACAGGTCACAATCTATTGGCTGCACATGCGTACAAGATAGGGATTGCTAACACGGACAAATGCAGAAAATGCAGAGAGGATGTTGAGGAGACTTTAGAACACCTTCTGTGCGTTTGTCCGGCATTATCAAAAACGCGACTAAGATGCCTGGGAGCCCCACTGTTTGAGGGTCTGGAAGACGTCTCAAAAGCGGAGCTCCCAGCCCTACTTAGATTCGCCAAAAGCGCTGACATCCTACATGATGTCTACTTTAGGTATTCATAAAGGTCGGTCTCCATCTGGTATCGCTAGGGACCAAAAGGTCTATGCGTGGCTTATTGCCAACCAGGCTAACCTAACCTAACCTAAGTCGTGATGGCATTGATTTCACCAAGTTTTCAGTTACAGCTGGTGGTATTTTATTCCATTCCTCTTGAAGGACGTTTTTCAGTTGTTCCTTATTTTTAATCGGATGTTTAGTTATTTGCCGCTTTAAATGTTCCTATAAATGTTCGATTGGGTTGGTATCCGGGGAATGTGGCGATGATTTCAGCTGTTTACGCACATTGTATGACAGCCATTCTCGTACAATGTTGGATGTGTGCTTGGGGTCATTAACCTGCTGGAAGATAAACGTCGCTCGGCCCAATTTCAAAGCGCTTTCTTTTAAATTATTTTTCAAAGTATTTAAATAACCATATCGGTCCATAATATTTTCGATAAATACCAAGTTTCCAACCCCGTTTGCAGCCGTACTTCCCCAAACCATCACTGCTTCACAGTGCCGGTCATATTGTTTGGATCCAATTCCACGTTAACTTTTCTCCAAACTTTTTCACGGGCACCAGATCCACAGATACTGAACTTACACTCATCAGAAAATATGACTTGGTTTCAAAACGTTTGGTCCTATTTTTCATGATCTCGAATGAATGATCGAATGAAATTCGTTTACTCCGATTGACACTACTCACGAAGGGCTCTTTCCTAACACTGCGCCCATGATAACCAGCACTATGCAAAACCCGACGAATAGTTTTGGTACTAAATTGTTTTCCAGTCACATTTTCAACTTCAGATTTTAATTTGGGGGCACTTATTTTGGGGTTTGTCCTGATTTTCGGTACGACTAAGCTTTTTTATCTGGGACATAGGAGCGGCGGACGCCCACAACGCTCTTTATTGGTGGTGCTTCCCGCACTTTTATATTTATTCTTTTGAACTGCAGCAAAACTCCTATCTATCAAACGACCGATTTCTCGCACTGATTTGTGTTCCTGGTGATGTTTTATAATCAGTTTTTTTAAATCATCAGAAAGCTCTTTTCCTTTTGGTGCCATTACTAAAAATATCGCAAAAATTAATACAAAACGTACTTCCCTAAATTTTTGTACTGACTTTAAATATTTCCTTTTAAAAGCTTTAACTTTTTTAATCAATACGTAAACATAAATGTTATGCTAACTGAACAATCGTTTGCTTTATACTAAATTTTGTCACATAAATTTCGCTGGCATCAAAGACAAAGCAAAGCGTGGATAACGGTACCTAAAATTTACAGCTAAATTAAGGCGCATATGAAAGCTTATCCCAGCACACAATTACCATGTGTAAAATATTTTGAGTACATATTAAGGAAAGCGTTAGCGTCAAACAATTCCATAAATTAGGCTCCTGTATACTTATTTGTGTTACTAACTGTACATTCCAGATTGTTACTTTGTTTGTGCTGTAGTGTACCTACATATGTTTAGAACTTGCTTGGCTGCGTCGTGCAGTATCTTCTTTCCGGGTACAAATAAAAAAAATTATCGTCCGAAATATAAACGTATTTGAATTGTTGAAATGTTTCAGAAAAAAACATTTTCAAACCTCATTTTGGATTTAATTCCATCGAAAATATAAAAGCTATGAAAAATCAAAAAAAAGCAATCCCGAATATATAAGATTCAGCGTAGTCTAGCCCACTAAGAAATTTATTTATCAAAAATCATTCATTTTTGCCCACTTAAAGTTATGCTCACTGTTTATATTGAGCGTTTACTCTTTGTGTTTACTTACAAAGCCATCATTGGTCGCCTTTATTACTCGGCACGATGATTTGCGTATCTTGATGCATAGAGTAATTAATATAATATAATGATTTTACCACGGAGTCGAACCAACGAGCTTAAATTCGAATTAAATACGATCCAATACGAAAACATTACTTGTCCATCGAACTTTTTCAACGGCCCAGGAGCAGTGCTTTCACAGAAGCACTAGGACGAAAACGACTAATAATTGAATCCTATGTACATAAAACACATTTATCAATTATCACTCTCTTAATTCCAAGTTCTTCTGGTGCAGATTTAAATACATTTCATAATATCCACCATTTCACATTTGTCATTGTAAATAGATATGTACATATCGCACCCTAAATACAAAAGGGTCACATCTCAAAATGTACTTCTGCTCAAATATGAACGAGACGTTATCAATAAAACGGTCCGCGGATGACATATGGCAAAAATAAATTTTTTGTTTTTTGGTAGGACTGTTATAAGCTTACATGGTAAATTTCAGCGTGATATGTCACATAGTTTGTTTTCTGTGCTACTGTAAACAAGTCAAGCTCGAGTGTGGAAAATTTTGAGTTGTGACCCTTTTGTATTTAGGGTGCGATATGTATGTACGTACGTGCATACGAAATATCATCATTCTTATGGGAGCGTAGAAAAACAAACGCCCATACAAAAAAGCATTACTATTCACTGCGACATATCTGCCGTTCGGAATCGGCTTAAAATTGAAGGTCCCTCCATTTGTGGAACAACATCAAGGCGCACGCCACAAATAGGAGTAGGAGCTCGGCCAAACACCCAAAAAGGTTATACGCGCCAATTACGAGTATATACAGGGTTTGATTGAAAAGTAATGAGCCTTCCCGCGCGGAGCGTCTGCCAAGCGATCAACCGAATCGGCTGTTACTCGATCAAATGTTGCGTAAAGCTAAGCAAAACGAGTACCGAAACCATTGGGCTACTCAAGGAGGCTTAAGGGGACCAATCTCTGTCCAATGCCCAGGTAAAACGGTGCCACAAGTCGTTCAAGGAAGGCCGGGAGGACGTCGAAGACGAACAGCGATCTGGAAGGCCTTCGATGACGCAAACAGACGAAGATGTGCACCGGGTTCGTGAGTTTTTGAACATTAACCGTCGTGCTAGTCTACGTGAGATCAGTGAAGAGTTAAATTTAACTTATTACAATGCGCCTGAAAAGAAAGCTGAAGGGGATACGTTTCGACTCCATCGAGGCGATCCAAAAAACTGTGACAGCCGAATTGAACGCGATTCGATGTTGACTGTTTTCTTCGATTGCCAAGGCGTAGTGCACCATGAGTACCTTCAATTGGGCCAGACAGTCAAAAAAGAATATTCTTTATCCGTTTTGAAGCGTTTGAGAAATGTTGTACGTCTCAAACGGCCGGAAATGTGGGCAAACAATTCTTGGATTTTGCATGATGATAACGCGCCATCGCACCGAGCCCAAATTGTGCTGGATTATTTGACCAAACACCAAGTAAATACCATCGTGCAAGCACCGTATTCACGTATTGAAGTTACCACTTCGGTAAAGGAGATTTCAGTGGATAGAGGAGATCAAAGAGAAAGAGACGAAGGAACTGAAGGCCTTCCTTTCGTCGGCCTACCAGGGGTGCATGGAGGACTGGGTTAAACGTTGGCATATGTGTGTTGCTTCAGACGTGTCATATTTCGAAGGAAATAAACTAAATTTGTCTGAAATTTTACTCTGTTTTGTTTTATTTAAACATTTTCGGCATTTTCAGATCATAGGGTACATATATTCTACATATACTATGTATGCATCAGCTAAAATATCCCCATTCACCAAATTAGGAACAATTCTATACGGCGAAGTAAGCAATATATACATATGTACGTATATATGTATATGTGATCCTGGAAAAGTTAAAGTAAGAGAGTTAAAGCGGAGCGTAGTCAACAGATTTAAATATAGCGTTTGCATTGAAATGTAAAATGCCATGATTTGCTGTTAGGCAAAATAAAATAACAGCTCACTTGTACATTTTTCTTTCATACTTATTTGCCGTCGGCATTTTGCATGCGCAAATGGATTATTTCTTGTGAGATTAATAAATTTATTCTAAGTATGCATGCATACAACTTCGGTAGTCTAGCGTAAGTGCACTAGCCTGCTATCCCAGATGTTGGGGGTTCGAAGCTTTCCAAATGTACCTTCTTTCCCTCTTTCTAAAACCAAAAACAAACAAGAAAAAAATCTCGGTCCTCAACCCCAAAAGCTCCTCAGGAAGCAAAAACAAAGAAAAACACACAGTTACACAATGCATCAGTGGCGCCAGCAAGATGAAGCGGGCAATCGCCATAATAGCCAGATACACCAAAATTTGGCGAAGTCCTCAATCATCTGTGCGATTCTTCTGCCAGAAAATTTTTGACACACAGATGGCAGGCGTAACAGTAAGCAGGCATTGTTCCTAAGCAACGACAGGTGGGCACTACTTTGAACTGATAGCGGCAGGCTAATCACCTACTCTGTCAGAAATCAAATAGATAAACGAAATCAACACAAGAAAAGTCTTGTCGAGGCCCTATGCTCCCGAGAGGAGTGAGGAAGGAAATAAAACTATGCATGCATGAAAGTCAAATTTTAAGTATTTAATTAACTAAATTGTATTCATATTAACTGTATTATCAAAATTATTTCAAAGTATCCACATAAAAAAATTTACTTTGAAAACCATTCATTTACATCAAGGGTTTGTATCAACAATATGTTGTACTTTTTAAATTACTATTATAAATCCATCCATATTTATGTGGCCAGAAAAAAGTCTTGACCTGCCTCATAACACAACTCATTCTTCTTCTTCTTCATTGGTGCGATAACCGCTGACGCGATTTTGGCCCAGTTCAACAAAGCGCGCCTGTCGTTTCTTTCTCGGGCTACCCGGCGCCAATTGGACACACCAAGAGAATCTATGTCCTTCTCCACCTGATCTTTCCAACGCATAGGAGGCCTTCCTCTTCCTCTATTACCACCAGCTGGTACCGCATCGAATACTTTCAAAGCCGGAGTGTTTGTATCCATTCGGACGATATGACCCAGCCAACGTAGTCACTGGATCTTTATTCGCTGCGCTATGTCTATGTCGTCGTAAAGCTCATACAGCTCATCGTTCCACCGTCTGCGATATTCGCCATTGCCAACGAGCAAAGGTCCAAAAATCTTACGCAGAATCTTTCTCTCGAACACTACAAGCGTCGCTTCACCAGATGTTGTCAGCGTCCAAGCTTCTGCGCCATACGTTAGAACGGGCATGATGAAAGTCTTGTAGAGTGTTAATTTTGTTCGTCGAGAGAGGACTTTACTGCTCAGTTGCCTACTTAGTCCAAAGTAGCACTTGTTGGCAAGGGAGATTCTAAATTGGATTTCAAGTCTTAAAATATTATCGGTGTTAATGCTGTTTCCTAAATAAGCGAAGTCTTTTACAACCTCGAAATTATAACCGGTAATAGTGACGTGGGTGCCGATACGCGAGTGCGACGACTGTTTCCTTGAAGACAGTAGGTACTTCGTTTTGTCCTCGTTCACCACCAGATCCATTAGGTTTGCTTCTTTATCCAGTTTGGAGAAGGCAGAACTAACAGCGCGGTTGTTAAGGCCAATGATGTCAATATCATCGGCATACGCCAACAATTGTACGCTCTTATAAAATATTGTGTCTGAGCGATTAAGTTCTGCGGCTCGTACGATGCTCTCCAACATCAGGTTAAAGAAGTCACACGACAGCGAGTTACCTTGTCTGCCAAGAGGTCCTTCCCAATTCTGACAGCGCTGCAGATTGCAGGATCCCTCTTCTTATGGATTGGGCAGAGCACACTTAAATTCCAATCGGCAGGCATGCTTTCATCCGACCATATTTTGCATAGGAGCTGATGCATGCACTTTACCAGCTTCTCGCCGCCATTTTCGAATAGCTCAGCCGGCAGTCCGTCGGCGCCTGCGGCGTTGTTGTTTTTTAGCCGGGCTCGTCGAAATCCGATTTCTTCTTCGGCGGCGGTGCGTAGCGAACGAGAAATGTTGCTCCATTGCTCGAGCATGCCGGTTTGTTGGGCAGTGCTCTCTCAGAGCAGGAGTGAGAGTCGAGTGGCGAATCTTCTGGCTGTCTGTTTTGATTGCAGCTTTTCGATGTCGAACATTCTTTGAGTAGGTAGATGTACGTTTTTTGCTGCACAGAGGCGTGTGCACAGTTTGGCTGCAACAAGGTAATGATCCGAGTCGCTGTTGGGTCCTCGGATCGTACGTACATCTAACACACTAGAAGCGTGTCTTCTATCTATCAGAATATGATCGATCTGGTTTCGCGTTAGCTTGGTGGATCTTTTTACGCTGGAATCTGGTGCTGCAGACTACCATGTTTCGAGCCACGGCGAAGTCGATCAGCCCCTGTCCGTTACCGGATGTTTCGTTGTGCAGGCTGAATTTTCCGACTGTGGGACCGAAAATTCCCTCCTTGCCCACCCTGGCGTTGAAGTCGCCAAGCACGATTTTTATGTCTTGGCGGGGGCAGCGCTCATAGGAACGTTCCAAGCGCTCATAGAAAGAATCTTTGGACGCATCGTCCTTCTCTTCCGTCGGGGCGTGCAAATTAGCGAGGTGTCAAAAAATCGCGCTTTGATGCGAAATATTGGGAGACGCTCGTCCACCGGAGTGAACGACAGTACTTGAAGTCTCCCTCCCACAACAAATCCGACACCGAATTTGCGCTCCTGTACATGGCAGCTGTAGTAGACATCGCAAGGTCCTATGGTTTTCTTGCCTTGCCCCGTCCATCGCATCTCTTGGATTGCAGTGATGTCACTCTCACGAGGACATCAACCAGCCGGGCAGAGGCACCTTCCCCATTAAGGGACCGGACATTCCAGGTGCATGCCCTCAAATCGTATTCCTTATTTCGTTTGCAGGGGTCGTCATCAGTGTTGGAAGTTCTCATCCGAGGCTTTGTTGCTGTTTTCATTGGGGGGGGCTTTTTAAGTGGCGGGTCCCAAACCCAGCGCACAACCAGTTATCCTGGAATGCTTTGCCTTCTCACGTTAGCTCACTCCCGAACGGGTGTTCGGAAGCTACACAGAGGATACGTGGACTAATCCCGGACGTTGTGAGCTGCTTGAACCATATGCAGAAGAATCGTCCTGGCCACTCCCAAGTCAATGACGATCAGTAACTTTCCCCACTTGCGCGGTCTTCTACACATGGAACCATCCTCCACATGCATATAAAAACAGCAAATAGACAATCATATGCAAACAAACTCCTAACATACGCAAAAAAACTCATGTAAACCGTATGCGTACATATGTATATTGGGATAATGTATGTACGTAGATGTTTCTACTCTGAGCAAAACAATGCATATTGGTATATACATATGTATTTACATATAACCGCACACTCTCACTATATGCCTCTACATGCTTATGTTTCCAAAACTAAAATTCTAAGCCTAGCGACTACAAGAACAAAATGCATTCATAGGCGCAACTGTGCCGACCATGATTATTTACCCGCGACGGCGCTGAACATTTTCAAATATTGTAAAGTACAACAAAAACAAATTCATTGATAAGTTCGAGCTCATATTTCTACGAGCAAAGTACTTTCATTCATAAAACGAGCCGCCCATATGCCAAATTTCTCGACCATTCGAAAATAGTCAATAATGGAATATTTCTTGTCGAATTATTTGCCAATATTTGGTAAATCTTGAATTTGAGTCAGGTCGAGTGGCCGCGTTCCGTACATTTGCATGCATTAATACATATATGCATGTAGATATGTTGAAAAAACAACAGCAACAAGTAGTTTATAAAAAAATTCTGTGTCGGACATTTCACTACTAGGAGTAAATCTCGAAGCCATTATATTATGTTCTCTGATAACACCGGATCACAAATTTCCACCTTTTTTCTGCACCAGAGACGCCGTTATGAAATTCCTATGTAAAATAACCGTCTGATTCCGAAAATCAAGGTTATTTTTTATTCTATGGTAACGTTTTTGAGATATTTACGAATTACCGTTATTTAAAAAAAAAAAAAAAAATTGGGCCCACTTAATCACATATATCTCAAAAACGAATTGAGCGATTCCAAAACCGTTGAAAGCTGTTAGAAGGAAATAAAATTTGCTATAAACTGTGTGTAAAACACTTTTTGCTAGGCCCTGCAGATTTAAAGATAACGAACTATCATAACGGATTTTTTAAATTTTTTTTGTAAAAATATAAAATAATTTGTACTTTGAGAGAAAGGATCTCGAAAAATTTTTACTTTTTCGTGTATTTTTTATTTTCACTCTAAGCTCTGTCTTATAACAAAAAAAAACTTTGATTCAACAAAATCGATGAACGAATGCGAAAGTTACAAGCATTCAAGTAAATACATCCATTTAATGCTTAACCCTAGAACACACACCCGGGTACAAATGTATCCACTTCAACTTTGAAGTGTTGTAACTTTTGAACCGCTATACCTCTATACCCTCGGATCTAGGAAGATTATTTAGTTTTGAGTTCAAATTCAAAATTTGAACCAGATCGGACCATTGGCTCAGAAGCTACAGCCTTCCAAACACATTATATACGTAAACACACACCCGGGATGCGTTTGTACCCCAATAGTAAAAATCCTCATAATAATCAAAAAAAACATTTTTTATATTATTTTTTTATTTGAAAAATTAAAAATATTCATTTCACACATTATACTATTGACTTTTATTATAAAAATTATAAAAATGCATCTTATATCTAAGGAAAATCATGGCAAATAGAGCAATTTGTTGATGTGACCGAATGTTCAAGACACATTGGCTTCTTACATTTGGCGCACAGCTTTCTGGTTTTTCTACGGCGTTTTTCCTCTTGTGCGTAACATAAATAGCAAGATCCGGACACAGGTTTTGGCGTGCGCGCTGCGGCAGATGTTGATGCTGCTGTTGACACCATTGATTCCAGCGGTCGGTTGAAATATGCTTCAATAGCAATTTTAGTCGAAAAATTTCGCGTCACTTGACGATTTATGGCTCTGGCTTCAATAATGGGCATACACAATGCTTCAGCCAAGCTGCGCAGGATCTGCTTACACTTGTTGGTCCATTCGATCAACACCACCTTTGGTACGATTATAATATTCAATTATTTCAGGTTTCCCACTGTCAGCTATTTCAGCATAATTATGCATGGTCGAAAGCAAAATTACTGCTTTATTTTTTTTGGGAGCATAAGAGCACATTGTCACATTATTTTTGAAGCCAAATGTCGTTGAACCAATTTTCCTGTTTTTGTTCTGCTTCATTTCTTGAAGAATATATATTTTTTTTTTTTTTTTTTTTTTTTTAAAACACCTATTGGTGTATTTATTATATAGCAATCTAGCACAAATACTAATAAGCTATTTGAATTTGACTTAATTTGATACGGTTAAAATTACAAAGTACTTATCCTATGATATATGCACTTTTTGTTTCTGTTAATGTTTTGGTCACTACTTTTGTTTGTGACTGGTTTATTTATTATGTATTGTTTATAGATAGTTCACTATTTTTTACACAAGTTCAAATGGTTTCACTCGTTTTAATCTTCTGGTTAAGTCATCGTTTTCGAGGAGCTGGAGGGCCTCAATGTTGACATGTTGTTGAAGTCGTTGTTCATGACTTTGCGCAAACTTTTTGATAACGTTGTCGACAATTTCAACATCCAAATCCTTATGTAAATTGTCATTTCTGATGTACCACGGAGCATTAACAATAGCACGGAGCACTTTATTTTGAAATCGTTGAATGATCATTCTGTTGCTTTGACTGGTACATCCCCAGAGCTGAATACCATAAGTCCAGATTGGCTTAAGGACTTGCTGATACAAGAGCAGCTTGTTGTATGTTGACAAGGCAGAATGTCTACCCAGTAGCCAGTACATCTTTCTGTACTTCATTTTCAACTCTTCTTGTTTTTTCTTGACATGCGGTTTCCACCTGAGTTTTGCGTCAAGGGTCATGCCAAGATATTTCGCTGAATTCTCGTACGGAATGATTTGTTGATTGATGTATACTGGTTTATGGTCGATTCTTTTATTAGTGAAGTCGACGTGCACAGATTTGGTTTCGTTGAGTTTTATACGCCATTTGACTGTCCAGCGCTGTATCTCAGTAATTACTGTTTGTAATTTTTCTGTTGATTCAATGTTGTTTTCACCAGTGGCCATTATTGCAGTGTCATCAGCAAACGTAGCAACGGTATTATTTGTAAATGTAGGGATATCACTAGTGTATAGGAGATATAGGATTGGTCCTAGTACACTTCCTTGTGGTACTCCCGCTTGAATTTTTTTCAGGTCAGAATAGGTGTCTTCTTGTTTTATTCTGAAGTAACGTTCTGTTATGTATTATTTTAAAATTTTTGAGTATTGAGCAGGAAGAAGTATTTGTAATTTATGATTTAATCCTTCATGCCAAACCTTGTCAAAAGCTTGTGCAACATCCAGAAATATTGTCGAACAAACTTTTTTCTCTTCTATCGCCTTTTCAATTATTTCGGTGATTCGGTGTACCTGATCAATTGTAGAGTGCTGATTTCGGAAACCAAACTGATGATCAGGAATGAGGTGTTTCTCTTCGATAATTGGTTTTAACCTTTTCAAGAGAAGTTTCTCGAACAACTTTGACATAATCGGCAGCAATGATATTGGTCGATATGAGGTTGTTTCATGTGGCGGCTTCCCTGGCTTTGGTATCATTATAACTTCGGCAACTTTCCAAAGTTGTGGAACATATTGTAACCGAAGTGATGCATTAATTATGTTGGTTATTTTCATTAACGCTTTTTTTGGAAGTTCTTTTAGTATTTGGCCAGTGATAAGATCAAAGCCAGGTGCTTTCTTAGGGTTGATATTACTCTTGATCTCTTTTTTGACTTCAGCCGGAGTGACGAATGGTATTATCCCGTCCATTTGTTCTGCAATGTATGGCAAGGGATTAATGTCATTAGCTGCATTTGGTGGAAATATGTTTTCAAGATGATTTGCAAATATTGTTGCTTTTTGCTCATTATTTCTGGCCCAGCTTCCATCCACATTTTTAATTGGAGGTGTTTGTATGATTGGTCTCTTTAGATTTTTTGTAGTCTTCCAAAGCGAATATTCAGTACTGGAGTCGTTAGTAAGCTCACGAAGAAAGTCACTTATAGAGTCATTTTTTAACTGTCTAATTTCATGTGTTAATTGTGATGTTAAATTATTCAGTATTGTTTTATCCCGCGGGTTTCTGGTTTGATGCCATTT
This sequence comes from Anastrepha fraterculus, assembly GCA_037575425.1. NCBI lineage: Eukaryota > Metazoa > Arthropoda > Insecta > Diptera > Tephritidae > Anastrepha > Anastrepha fraterculus. The sequence continues at coordinate 38,888 of JAYXIM010015740.1, read as the reverse complement.
TTTTCTCGCTTTTCTTTTTTCTGAAATAAGCTCTACTATTTCTTTAGGATAGCAATTGCCTTTCAGTTTTCTTTTGACTTCAGGTGTATTTTCCCATGCTGAATACTGTATATCGTTGACTAGTTTTTCCACCTCAAGGTCCAGTTGTTCTTCGGTTTGTAGTGGAACCGCTAGTTCAATTCTATTTTCTAATGTTATTCTAAAGCTTTCCCAGTCCGTTTTTTTGTTGACTAAAGTTGGATTTGTTGGCTTAGAAATTATAGTTTCGCTTAGTGTTAATACTATTGCCGAATGGTCTGAGTTTAACTCTAAGATTTCATCTATTTGCATATAATTACTTCCTAGGTTTTTGGTGGCGAAAAAGTCTATTAGATCTGGAACTTTGTCAGGATCAGTGGGCCAGTAGGTGGGCTTCCCTGTAGAAATTACGTCACACTTGTATGTTTGTATTGCATTTAGCAATTCTTTTCCTTTTGTTGTTGTGAGTCTCGATCCCCAATGTGTGTGTTTAGCGTTATAATCACCACCTATGATGAATCGATTTCCAACAGCTCTGAATAGTTCAAAGTAGCGTTCTTGTTTGATATTGTGTTTTGGGGGACTATATAAGCTAGCTATGGTAATATTTTGATTTTTAGTTTTAATACTTAACATAGTTGCTTGTATATCTTCTGCTTGAAATTTGTTTTCTTCGTGATGATATATATTTTCTTTTATAATTATTGCACTTCCACCCTTTGCAGTATTTTCTGGGTGAATTGTGTGATATGTTTTATAACCTCGAAATTTAATGTACGATTGATTAGTTAGATGTGTTTCTGATTTGTTTTTGCGCAAAGTTCCAACGATCGTGAGTTTCCAGGTGAGAAGCAGTTCTGCAACTGGCAAGGTCGTAAAAAAATTGTCCATTGTAATGTTTCGGCCACTTCCTTGGTATTTGGCAGACAAATCCTTCACCACTCGTTCGCCTTGGTTCGTTTCCCTACCAGTTTCTGCTTGGCCAGTAAATATTTGTCCATGCAGTGGATATGCATTTGTGGCATCGCAAATCCACCAAACCTTGACACCATATTTAGCAGGTTTTGACGGTATGTACTGCGTAAACCGTGTGCGTCCACGGTAAGGAAATAATTGTTCATCAATCGTCAAGCATGAGCTGGGCTTGTAATGTGCAGCAAGATTATTGTTCATCATCGTCCACAACTCACTGATCGGTGCTGCTTTATCAGTTAGTAAGCGTGTTGCACTAGTGTTTTTATCGTCAAATCTTAGGAACCGCAATATCGAACAGAAACGGTTGACTCCCATTGTGGCGCGATATAAAGGATAGTTTTTGACGCTCCATAAATCTCGAACATGTTCTCCATTGCTATGGTTCGCACCAGTCATAATAAGTATGCCAAAAAATGCATACAGCTCTGTTATTGACACAGGCGTCCATGACTTAGGAGTTGTGTTTGGATGCGCATTGTTGTAAGCATTATAAGTTTATTTTGCTAACTTATTTGTGTGGCGCATAATTATATCAGCCATTTCAACGTTCATGAAACATTTGAATGTTTGCTCTAATGACAACATTTCAGTACATCTAGTTGGTCCAGAACGTTCTGTTATAATATTTTGTCTGAGTACCTGACGACTTACATTTGGTTCTTTCATCCACTCAGTACCATCACGTGCAACAAATTTTTCGCCACTAGCAGGTAATTCATTATTTTCTTCTACTTCTTCTTCTTCATCATCCTCATAGTCCGCATAATCAGGTAATACTTCTGCGGCACTTTGCGAAACTTCAGCATCGTCATCAGCAATTTCAATGTCATTGAATTGAATTTCTTGTTCATCTTCTGAGTCAAAGTCATCAATTTTCATCAAATAAAGATTGTATATATGATTCTCGCTGTTCCTCAGTTAGCCTGCATAATAAAAAAATTAGTATATGCTTACATTGTTGTTTATTTTACATTTTTTACCTTCTATATGCTGCACTTGATAAATATTCGTTTCTTCCTGAAGTCATTTCGTATCCAGTTATTTATAGTTTCAGTTATATTTATTTTCACTTATATTTTCTCTTCTTATACTTTTGAGCACCAAAACAATAATGAAAATATCAACAGGCAGCATTTATAACAACACCTCGTGTGAAAACAACCCTTGCAGCTGCATATAAAATACAAACACCAGTTATACCAGTGTATTTGCTACCTACGTACCCATACCTTGCGCGACCTTTTTGCACATATCTTTTGAACCAGGTAGAATATTTCAATGAAATAAAAACCGAAATGTGTATTCGTTGTTACTCTACAAGTATATTATTATAAATTATATTATTTTGTTTTGCATTTATCAGGACAACAACAAAAACAAAAATCCACTGTTGCATGTCCTGACTTTATTTGCCCATATCGCTGGAACCAGTAGGAATATTCGAATCAAACAAAAGACAAAATACTTGTTACATATTAAAATATACATTTCAAAAACAAAAATCATAGAAATCGGTTGAATAAGCATTAAAAAAACCGCAAAATAAGGTCCCGGGTACAAACGTATCCCGGGTGTGTGTTTACGTGGTATTTTCTGGATGTGTGTTCTAGGGTTAAGTACCCTACTGGTATTATGTGTTAGTATTCGCATATCAGTTAGTTGCAGGTAGATTTTGGAAGGGTTATTAGATACAAATAATTGTTAGTGTCGTTATCTCAAACACAGATACATTTCAAGCAAGATCATATGTTTAAGGTAAGTAGTGTTTTCTAGGTATAACTAGGGAACCTTTTTGTATAGGTAGGCTTGCCTTTTTAGTTGATCTATGTAAGTATAAATAATAGTACATGTGCCTCGTTCCTTCATAATTTCTGCAAGGATCGCCGGATACTGTTCACTTTATAATTGCAGTTTATAATCCGTCATTTATTTAAAAATATAATATGAATAAAAGGGAGCGAGAGTTTGAGTGTAAAAATGATCCAGATATGTTCTGTTTCATCTGCGGGTAATTTATCGTTAAAAGGTTGCGACGTGTGTTTTCAAATCCTTTGAAATTTGCATACCATAAGTGTTATGGAATTGAGCCTAGAAACAATGAAAAACCATGGACACCGAATACTGTGTGCACCACATGTCGAGTCGAATTGATGTTTTCGGAAACCGCAACCAAAAGGTACATCGTAAAAATTAGGAGTTTGCTCTCTTTTAATGCATATCTGACTAATTTCTTAAACTATCTATTTAGGCGACATATGAAATTTATTACACCAATGAAGTGGAGGGAACCAACTTGCCATTCAACGGACTGCTATATTTGTACTACAAAAGTATTTGGGGTTGGAAAGTCAAGAAAAGTAACCTATGCGAGCGTATCTACAGTGTCATTACCAGAACTAAATTCAACGCTCAAGCTACATTGCCAGAATCAAATTTAACTTTAGTTCCGGCTCCAGTTTCATTGTCAACAGCAGTATCTGATTACGCCGCATCATATTGTACTGAATTGTAAACGGAAAACGAAAGAAACCCTTCATCACAAGCACAACTCAATGATTGGATAAGGGATTTGGAATTGTCAAAAGAAAAGGCCGAACTACACGCCTCTCGTATGCAACAATTTAAATTTGTTTCATCCGATGTTAAGGTAACATATTATAGGACTCGTCACGAACAATTCTCCCAGTACTATACGAAGAAGGACAGTGTTTGTTATTGCAAAAACATTGCTGGTCTATTTAAACAGTTTGGTGAGCCATATGATTCAAAAGAGTGGCGATTGTTCATAGACGGCAATAAATTAAGTTTAAAGGCCGTATTATTGCATATTGGCAACCAAAAGCCATCTATCCCGATCGCGCATGCAGTAAATACGAAGGAAACATATGAGGCAATGCAAAAATTGCTTAAATTAATTAAATACGAAGAACATGATTGGAAAATATGTGCCGATCTAAAAGTCGTTGGAATGCTCCGCTCGACATCAAGCTCGGCCTTATCAAAAACTTTGTCAAGGCTTTGGACAAAGAAGGCGAAGCTTTTCATTATTTGAAAACAATCTTTCCACAGATTTCAGAAGCAAAAATAAAGGAAGGGATTTTTGTGGGGCCGCAAATAAGCAAAATAATGGCCAAAACCCATTTCAAAGAACTATTGTCACCAGTGGAGGCAGCGGCGTAGGACTCTTTTGAAAAGGTCGTTACTTCTTTTTTAGGCAAACACAAAAGTCCTATCTCGAATAAAATAAAAAACACATATAAGACCGTTTTCTCAATTAACTTTAAAACTAAACAAAAAATTTGAAAGCAAATTTTTAAATTTACATGAGAATATATAGCCCTTAATCTGAATTTATTGCCCTGCTCCGAACAAACAAGAACGACTAAAATTTGTTCTGAATTGGAAGATTAATCCAGCCTAAGAAAATTATATGCTAATGTGTCACTTATGTATTTTTCTAATTCCCTTTTTAATTTTCTTTCAGGAAAAAATATGTCTTTAAAAATTCATTTTCTGCACTCCCATTTCAATTTTTCCCGCAAAATCTTGGCGACGAAAGTGACGAGCATGGCAAAAGGTTTCACCAGCAAATGAAAATGATTGAAAGTTGGTATCAAGGATTCTGGGATGTCGCTATGATGGGTGACTACTGTTGGTTTCTCATAAGAGAAACCGATCCTTACATATATAAATAAGCGTCAAAACAAGACACATAACTTTTTCAATTATAAAATAAGATCATAGAGTTAAGACAGAATCATATGTACCAACATATGCTATTATTTGTAGGGTACTTAAGTTTTTCTATATGGATATATTTACTTGAATGCTTGTAACTTTTGTATTCGTTCATCGATTTTGTTTAATCAAAGTTTATTTTTTTTGTAATAAAACAAAAAAAATTTAAAAAATCCGTTATGGTAGTTCGTTATCTTTGAAGCTGCAGGGCCTAGCAAAAAGTGTTTTACACACAGTTTATAGCAAATTTTATTACCTTTTAACAGCTGTAAACGGTTTTGGAATCGCTTAATTCGGTTTCGAGATATATATGATTAAGTGGGCCCAATTTTTTTTTTTTTTGAAATAACGGTAATTCGTAAATATCTCAAAAACGTTACCATAGAATAATAAATAACCTTGATTTTCGGAATCAGTCGGTGATTTTACATAGGAATTTCCAAACGGCGTCTCTGGTGCATTTTGGCTGTAAACCAGTGTAATATATAAATAATTAATTAGTATATAACTTGACGTATGTAGTTCTCTAATTGATAGAAAGTAAACAAAAACATATGCATATATCTGCAAAGTTAGAAACTTACTCTGAAATCAGAATGCCGCTTATTTGGAGGCTACATACATTCAGCCTTCGGATGAAGCCCAATGGCATCTGCGTTTCGTTGCTCCGGGCGAGCGGCGGTCCGTCCGTGATCGGTAAAGCGTAGGTCAGGCCTCAGGGAACTGGGGTAGTAGCATTGCCTCCGAGGGCACACCCGCTCTGGATTATTTCGGCCCGCCACCCTGCACACGTTTCGCTGGTTAAATAAAAAAGTATGGAAAAAAGACAAAAAGAAGACAAACAGCAGAAGGCCATTAATGATGGAGTTCTAGAGCAGAGCCCTTTCGTAAGGAAACCTCGATTGCTTCGCTCGCCACCACAAAAAGCAAATACGCCTCGAGTGGATAATTGCCAGCTATTGAAATATCAAAGACGGTCAATAAAGGAGTTGAAATGACGCCTCAAGAATTTGACGTAAGAGTAACGTCAAAAGAGGCTAAAAATACTGCAAATGCGCCCAATGCGCCGTCACAAACCCCTATAATTGCAAAGGATGCATTCACAGAAAGGGAAAAACTGCATCTCCACGACAAGAGTTTTTCTCAAACTGCGAGCTGAAGAAGAGGAAGCCGTAGAGAAGTGTTTGAGAGTGTTGCTCAAATCCTCAAAAACATCCGCCAAAAGGGGAAAACTGTTAACGCTGATTTTTTGAAACAATTAGAGGAAACCGTAAAAGCGGTCGGTTCCATTACAACCCACAGACCAACTTTAACTGTAGAGATCAGAGATTTGGATGCCGTCACGGAGAAGAAGGAACTTGATGACGCACTGAGAAAAATCCTAGCCGGAACTAACGAAAATATCGATGTTAGCAAATATCGAATCAACGACAACAAGTAAGGGCTTATGTTACTCTCGCTATTGAAAGCGCAGAAAAGCTGCTCAAGCAAAATAATATCAAAATCGGATGGTTTAGTGCCAGGATGAGAGCTAGCACATCTCTGAAGCGGTGCTACCAGTGCTTCGGTGTCGGACACCTTCAATCAAACTGCAAAGGACCAGACAGAAGCTGGGCACAAAATGAAAGAGTGCACCAAAGAACCCAAATGCTGCTTATGTACTGATGCCAGTCGCAGTTAGAGAAAGCATATACCAGGCTCGGGCAAATGCCCGATGACAAAAGAACATGCCAAGATATGATTATAATTCAAGCAAACATGCACAGGAGTAAAAATGCTGACTTGCTAATGGAGAAGATGGTCTTCCAAAATGGAGTTCAAGCAGTATTGATAAGCGAACAATATTCTCAATCCGAGAAAGCTTAGATCAAAGACGAGTCGGGAACTGCCGAGATATGGCTGCCTAGGGGCAGAAATTTCGTGATAACCGCGAGAGGATCAGGCGATGATTTCATTGACGTTCAAATAATAGTGGGAGACTTCAACTCAAAAGCAACCGAATGGGATTCGTCGACAACGAACTCAAGAGGTAGACGAGTGGTGGACATGGCAGCCAGACTAGATTTAGTGGTGCTGAACACAGGAACGACTACGTACCGAAAGCCACGTGGCGAAGGCACCACACCCGACATAACCCTAGCATCGGAAAGCATAGTCACCTTTACTAAATTCTGGAGAGTCCTGGGACATTACAATTGGAGTGACCATCAATACATCATGTTTTGCATTGAAATGGAAAACCAACGAGTGCGTCAAAAGAGAAATAAAAGTACACGCAAATGGAAAATAAACAAGTTAAACCCAGCGACGCTCCTTGCAACTATTGACGAAAATAAAACCACGATCTGTACGAATAGTACGGCAAAAACACTAAACAAGACAACAATGCAATACATTGCGATAGGTTGCAACGCATCTATGCCTAAAATAAATAAGAACAAAAAAAGAAATGCTGTATGCTGGTGGACACATGAGATCGCAAAACTTAGATATAAGTGCATCCATAAGCGTAGAAACTAGAGCCAGAAGATTGGGCCCGGCGATAACGGAATCCGAAGAATACAAAAAGAGCAGAAAAGAATCGAGGGAAGCTATAAGCCAAAGCAAAAAAGACAAATGGGAAGAGCTACGAAATGATCTAAGCAATAACCCATGGGGGTTGAGCTACAAAATCGTTATGAAAGAGCTAGGGGCCAAATCCCCTGCTGCTGATATGGAAACAAAAGTGGTTAGCAAAATAGATGACATACACTTCCCAACACACTGTACTGAGAGGAAAAAACTCGAGTATGAAGCAACGGAACCTGTCCCATTCACAGAAGAAGAACTTATGGATGCTGTAAAAGCAATGAAATGCTATAAAGCGCCAGGACCTGATGGGATAGTTGCAGAAATATTGGAATTATTGGCAATCGAACGCCCTTTTTTGCTGCTAAACATGTACAACGCATGCCTAAAAGAAGGATTTTTTCCAGCAATATGGAAAAAACAAAAACTAGTACTAATCAGTAAGGGAAAGGGAGACCCAACATTAGAGTCCGCTTATAGACCGCTATGTATGCTGGATAGCGCAGAAAAACTCTTTGAGAAACTGATAAAGCATAGGCTTAGCGAAGCCTTGGAGAAAAGTGGCAGTCTGTCTGACAGGCAGCATGGTCTTAGAAGTGTCAGATCTACCTTAGGAGCCATCCAAGATGTAATAGCTAGCGGAGAACATGCCCAGGCAGGTAATCGATACTCCAAACGCTTAGTATTACTAGCCACACTGGATATTAGAAACGCTTTCAACAGTTTAAGTTGGGACGACGTAATTGAAGCCATAAAGGTAAAATTTAAGAACCCGAATAATCTATTCAAGATTATTCGTAGGTATCTAATCAATCGAGTCCCCCTTACGAAACGCGAAAAGGGTGTAAAACTAAACAAATAACAGCAGGCGCAGCAAAAGTATCAATACTCGGACCTGAACTTTGAAATATAACCCACGATGAAATCCTTCGAATACAGATATGCCTGAGGATGTGCATTTAGTGGGATACGCAATTGACATTATATATACATATATAATTGGCGCGTACACCCTTTTTGGGTGTTTGGCCGAGCCCCTCCTCCTATTTGTGGTGTGCGTTTCTATGTTGTTCCACAAATGGAGGGACCTACAGTTTCAAGCCGACTCCGAACGGCAGATATATTTATGAGGAGCTTTTTCATGGCAGAAATACACTCGGAGGCTTGCCATATCCTGCCGAGTGGCGACCACTATTAGAAAAATGTTTTTATTAATTTTGGTGTTTCACCGAGATTCGAACCAACGTTCTCTCTGTGAATTCCGAATGGTAGTCAAGCACCAAGCCATTCGGCTACGGCGGCCGCCAATGACATTTACAGATGACACTACAGCTGTAATAATCGCCCGAAACTCTGACGAAGCCAAAATGAAGTTAAATAAGGTGATGATCAAAGTTCAGACATCTGTAGAAGACCATGGATTAAAGCTGGCTAACGAATAGACGTATCCCATTAGAGAAGATAGATATACAAGTACTATTTGCCACTTTATCAACACAAAGACAGGTCAAATACCCAGGAGTGCAATAAGACACAAGGCTAATTTACTGGGCGCACATAAATCATGCTGCCACAAGAGCTGCCAAAGTTAGCGGCATGTTAAGTAAGCTCATAGCAAACCTTGGAGCTCCATCGCAGAACAAGCGACAACTTTTAATGGACACGACGAACTCGATTCTCTTATACGGATACGCAATATGGGCAGATTCGCTAAGGGTGCAATGCCGGCGGAAAACTCTGCAATCTGTGCAACGCACTTGCGCTCTCGTGGCTTCGTCATACAGAACAGTATCTGAAGCAGCGGTTTAAGTTATCAGCGGAACCATCCCTATAGATATTCTAGCACAAGGGCGCAAACGGAGATGGGAGGCTAAAAACACAGGAATCCCAGTACCATGCTTTTCCGATATGGAACTCTGAAAGGTACGGTAGATGGACAGGGAGGCTAATACCCGATCTAAAAAAAGTGGGTAGAAAAAAACCACGGTGAGGTTAGCTATTACCTCACACAGTTTTTGTCCGGAAATGAGTCCATTCGCAAGTATTTGTGGCGAATGGGAAAAGTGAGCCTAACAAACTGCATATATGGTGATACTGAGTATGATGATGAGAAAATGATGATAGACGAAGAAAAATGGAATGCCGTCGCAAATTTCGTGGAGGATATTATCGGAAGAAAGAAGGATGAAATGGAAAGTCCTGCTGAAGAGCATTGAGCATAGGTTTCTCGAAACAGGCGACCCTGGACGCAGGGTGAGTAAGTAAGCGTCCTTCTAGGACGCCGTTTAGCCTTCTACCTCGAAGCAATGCGGAAGCAGTCCCGGGGTGGGGGGAAAAATCCGAGAGAAGAGGAGGGATATTTTTAGTGGAATCACCACACACATAGTAGTGACGGTTACGTTATGGTGCGAAGGTATTTTTAACCCAATCTCGCCGCGAAAGAAAAATATATGTATATGTACATATTGAATATTGAAGCTTTTGTGAGCTGTGCAGCGCCTATGAATGCTGTGCGCTGGATTTCTTGAGAAGTTTTATAGTAATATTTTTTGCTGTGGCATAATCATATATGTATATGCGCATATGTATATAAATTCTCATATTTTTATTTGCATATGCCAATAATATTCCTGTGTGCATGGTAATAAATCATTTCACTATGAGGATCATTAATTTGATTTGCTTGAAGAATTTAATATAAAACCAATTGTATCATCATAATATTTTATCAAACAAATAATGAAAAAACACGAGAATTTAGTCCTTTGTTGGGTCGCCTTTAACTTTAATGACTGCTTCCAAACGTCGTTGCATACTTTTTACCAGTACCTTGGTTTCATTAGCTGCAATTTTATCTCACTCAGCATTTAAAGCTGTCTTCAATGACGCCTTTGATGTTATTTTGTGCTTTCTGATTCTCCTTTCTAAGAGCTCCTACACATGCTCAATTGGGTTCAGATCCGGTGCCTGAGGTGAATATTTAAGCTGCTTACAGTGGTAAATAAGCCATTCTTACACGAGATAAGATGAGTGTTTTGGGCCATCGTCTCGTTGGAACAAGAACCCTCTAGCATTCAGTCCAAGTTCAAGGGCACTATCGTGCAAATTATTCTTCTAAATGTTTAAATACAGATTTTGTCCATTTTATCATCAAGACAAACCATTTTTCCTACTCCAGATTCAACTATGTACCCCCAAACCATTGCATTTCCTCCTCCATGCTTAACGATAGGAATGCGATTTTTTTTATTATGTTCTGTATTTTCTTTTCGCCAAACTTTTGCAGGCCTATCTGATCGGAAAACATAAAATTTCGACTCATCACTGAATATGACGTTTTCCCAAAAATAATCTGGCTCATTTATGTAGCGTTTGGCTAACTCCAATCTGTTCTTTCTGTTAATATTTGAAATGTAGGGCTTGCGGCGTGCCACTCTGCTATGATAACCAGCGTTTTGCAGACAATTATGGACTGTTTATGAACTTACTTTCTTATGCAAAGACACTAGAATATTTCGGCATAGTATCGTGGAGGCTATTTTGGGATTTTGCGCGACCGATGCTACTATGTTGCGTTCCGCTCATGAAGTCATTAATTTCCGCCTTGCGGCTTGGTGGTGATTAGGTTCCAATTTACCAGTATTAACGTAATTAGCAATAACACTTTGCACCCTATAATACGATTTGCCAATTTGTTGTCGATTTCGTGCAGAGATTTGTTTTCCATGTACAATTTAATAACAATTTTACGGATTTCTAATGGTAAATCCGCACTTCGTCCCATTTTGCCACTTTCAATCGAGATATTACGCGATATGGAAACTGACTCAGAGAGAAAAACTAAACAAAAGCTTATAAAGGGTGATTTTTTAAGAGCTATAGGAAAGCTTTTCGAAAAAAAAAACACGTAAAATTCAGAAAAATGCATGAAATTTTTATTTAAATCGATAGTACAGTCTATATAATTTAATGTTTGAAGATTATTTCATGCAAATGTTGACCACGACTGCGCTTCAAATGATCCATCCGCTAAGTCCAATTTTGGCACACTCTTTTCAATGTTTCGGCCGGTATCTCACATATAAATGCTTTAATGTTGTCTTCCAATGCGTTAATTGAAGCAGGCTTGTCTGAGTAGACATGAGCTTTAACATAGCCCCACAAAAAATAATCTAAAGGCGTTATATCGCACGATCTGGGGGCCAATTGACAGATCCCTAACGTGAAAGAACATTCACGAACTCGCCTCTCAACAAGTCCATTGTTACGCGTGCTGTGTGGCATGTGGCACCGTCTTGCTGAAACCACATGTCATGCAAGTCAAGCTCTTGCATTTTGGGCAAAAAACAGTTGGATATCATTTCACGGTAGCGCTCACCATTCACAGTTACGTTATGATTCGCAGCATCTTTGAAGAAGTACGGTCCAATGATACCTCCAGCCCATAAACCGCACCAAACTGTGACCTTTTCTGGCTACATTGGTAGCTCTTGCAATTCTTCTGGCTGATCTTCACTCCAAAATCGACAATTCTGCTTATTTACGTACCCATTGATCCAAAAATGAGCTTCGCCGCTGAACACAATTTTTCAACTTTAAACTTTCTTAACAGAACACGCATTTTTATAATAAAATTCAATGATTTGCAAGCGTTGTTCGTTTGTAAGACGATTCATGGTTAAATTACCGACCAAACTGAAGATATTTGACAGTGAAACAAAACACGAAACGTGCGTCAGCTGTTTAAACCAACTATTTAAAATATAATAGCTAAAAAATCACCCTTTTTTATTTCGTGTTCAGCAATATTAGTAAAAACACAAACGATTTTTACTGTTACTTTTGTAGCAACAATATCATGAACTGAAAGTGTAGGAATAAATGTTTTGCAGCATTTTGATACGTCTGCCTGCTTCCCTTGGAATGCCTTGGTGTGAGTTGAAATAACGGGAGTTTTGTTTGCGGCAATTCATCAGGAATGTAACATTCTTATACTGGTTAGGTTAGGTAGGTAGGTAGCAAATATGTTACGCATAGCTAAAGTTTTTTACGTACTACGCAGGGTGTACGAATAAATTGTGTGACCACTGTACATATATGTATGCCGACTTATGTGTGCGTATGAACTAGGGATAGGGAAATACTGTCGCAGGGAATAGTGTATGCTTTTTTGTATGTGCGTTTGTTTATCTACGTTTCCATAAGAATGATGATATTTCGTATGCACATACATATGTAGATACATGCATATCTATTAATAATGACAATAATGCGAAATGGTGAAAATTATGAAATTTGTTTGAATCTGAACCAGAAGAACTTTGAATTAAGAGACTGATAATTGATAAATGTGTTTTATATAAACGTGGCTGGTTTACTGGTGAGTGTAGAGAACATATGTATTTATGTATAAATCAATTATTAGACTTTTTCGCTTCTGCGAAAGCACTGCTCCTGAATAGTGAAAAAGTTCGATGGACCAAGTAATGTTTTCGTATAGGATCGTATTTAATTCGAATTTCAAAGCGTGTTGGTTTGATCATCGTGCTGATTAATAAAGGCGACCGATGATGGCCTTACTCGTAAACACAAAGATTAAACGCTCAATGGGCAAAAATGAATGAATATTGATAAAAAAATGTTCTTAAGTGAGCTAGACTACGCTGAATCCTTGATATTCGGGATTGTTTTTGTTTCCTTTTATATTTTCGATTAAATTAAGTTTAAAATGAGGATTAAAAATGTTTTTTCTGAAGCATCTCAACAATTCAAATAAGCCTATATTTCGGACAATAAAATATTTTATTTGTGCCCGAGTTAACGACGTTGACACATACACTACACTACATACATACACTCCAAACAATAATGATAAACAATATAAACATGGTCTTTGTCCCTTCATACAATAAACACATGTAAGCATTAAAATACAAATATATGCAGAGACTACACAATACCATGATAACAGCTAAATATAAAAACATGTAAACATATCTCAAACCAAATTGTATTTAGAAATAGTATAAATAGATCTAAGCATTAAAATACAAATATATGCAGAGACTAAACAATACCATGATAACAGCTAAATATAAAAACATGTAAACATATCTCAAACCAAATTGTATTTAGAAATAGTATAAATAGATCTAAGCATTAAAATATAAGATTAATTCTGAAATAGATGAATTCAACAAAGGAGCTCTTGCTCAGAAAAAATATAGTTTTATTATTTTTTACACACAGAGTCCTAACTGGGGGCTCAACCGGGATTGCAATACGTTTGCCACCTAAAAGCTAAGTCCTTGAAATAAAGGAAATTATAAAAATCCACGGTCTTTAAGAAAGACAGTTTCTGAAAAATTGAAACAAAAATTATTAAGTGAAGCCTAGCTATACCAGCAAAGAAAACAGGAGCACTTTAAAAATTTACGGCTAGTAAAAAAAACCGCACCTACGACAGTAATCGGGATATAAAAATCGAGATGGAAACCGAAATAGCAGCCCTGAAAGCCCAAATAACGGCATTGGCAATCAACATGCAGAGCCAACAAGAATCCTTCCTGCAACACATCGAAACCATCAAAAGGGAATCATTCCAACAAGTAACATTTGTTACTCAACATGAAGAAGTCCGTCTGGCACTAACAGACCCTAAGGATATTGATCTGGAGCTATTTAAAGCGTTACCAAAATTTGATGGCGATAAAACGCAGTACCGTTCTTGGAGAAATTAAGGGTTTTATGGAACACCCTCGTTATTACTCGGCATTGGGAATAGTACGCACGAAGATTATTGGGTCGGCAGCTGATATTCTAACAAACCACAACACAAAATTAAATTTCTACTCGATAATCAATCGACTAGATTACACCTATGCAGATCAGCGTCCGTTATATGTCCTACTAGACGATATGAAAAGAATAGTTCAAGAAAGACGTACATTGTCTGAATTTCATAGTGAGGTCAGCAAGGCATTAAATTTAGCCTTGTCTAAAATCGAGATGTCTGCTAGTCAAAACAATGCAGCAATGTTAGAATATGCTAACGAAGAAGCTGTGCGTACTTTTATACTAGGACTAAACTAAATACACTAGCGGAACACTATACAGCAATAGCCCAAAAGACTTGGAGGCAGCCTATGCCATTGCGTGTACAATATAGCACGACAATGTGAATCAACAGTTCGATATACAGCCGCAGCGATCAAATCCAGCACGTCATCGTTATCCCGAAAATCGTCCAGCACCACGATATGAAGACAGGCAACATCGATATAATCCAGGGATACAGGTATACGGGAATAATCAGCGATTTCAGCACCAACAGCAGCCGCAGAGACCAGTACCCATGGAAGTCGACAACTCAAGAGAATTCGTTCGGACTACACAGAATGAAAAAAATCCAAATAGCAAATTAAAAAGATGGAAAAACTTAATAGAGGAGTACGGAGCAAAATTATTTTACAAACCTGGTCATCAAAATGTTGTAGCAGATGCCCTTTCTCGACAACAAATAAACACCTCAACGGATTGCAGAAATAATGAAAAAAGTGAAACAACCATTCAACTCTTTCAAAAACCAAATAATTATTATAAAAACCAATGAAGAAAAAGAAACCGTATCTCAGACAATATTTGCCGACCATTTTAGACACACAATATATTACAACGATTCACAAATTTTATGCAACAAGTTGAAGGAGGTAGTCAGACCAAACGTTACAAACGCTTTAAGGGTAGAAAATGAAGAAATATTTCACTTTGGAAAAGATATTATTCGTACATTTCCAAATTGTACGTTTGTACAAGCATAAACACTCCTTATTGATATTACGAATATCGATAGACAAAAAGAGATTATTATTCAAACTCACAGAAGAGCTCATAGAAATTACAAAAACAAAGCTCAAGAGATACTTTTAAACTACTACTGGCCAAACCTAAAAAAAATGTGCAGTACGGAGACAAACATATGCGAAATATGCCTTGTACATAAATACGAACGTCAGCCGAACAGGCAACCTATAGGAAAAACACCAATACCAACAAGAGTAGGGGAATACATACAAATGGACATATTTCATATGAACAACAATACGTATCGCAGTTCAATAGACAGGTACTCGAAATACTGTTTTATTCGAAAATTAGAAAATAAATTACATTGCCACGAGTATATTGAGGAAGTTCTCACACAAATCTACTCCAACGCAAAATATCTTATGACTGATAACGAGAGTATATTCATAGGAAATATGGCAAAATCAATATACAGTCGACTACAAATAACCCACTCCGTGACGCCTGTACATCATTCAACATCAAACGCTCAAGTTGAACGGTTACATAGCACACTCATCGAACTCTGTCAAACTTTAGCTGCAGAGAATAAAACAGCTCCCGCTGACGAGTTATACAACGCAGTTTGCCAATACAACAAAACTATTCACTCAAGCACAGGATATAAACCTGAGGATGTGTTTTATAATCGCGACAAATATCCTGACATTCGTGAAACGCTTGAACGGAAGCAGCACCAGCTTTTAAGGTACCATAACAAAAATCGAAAGATTATAACCTACAAAGAAGGCGATACGATTTACAGCAGGACAGATCGACGAAATAAAATCTCGGCAAAATACAAAAAAACACCTAGTTAAAGAAATATATTATACACTATAGAAAACAGGAATCATAACAAGAAGAAATACTCATAAACAGAATAGAAACTTTAAAAACACAATTAGTACCACCAGAATATCGTGCTAAACGAGCTCTTAATTTTTTGGGCTCGGTACTTAAATTTGTAACAGGGACACCCGACACAATTCGCAAAGATCCTTGAAACTCTTGATCCTAAATCTATTACAGAGGAACTAATTATGACAGAAGTCCTGAAAGAATTGGAAAGTATTACCAATACAATAAATTTTGCAAGGTTAGGAAACTTTTATTCAGGAACCTTAAATTTAAAAGAAATAAATGAAGTAATTAGCAATGAAATATATAATATTCCTATAATTAATATACTAGAATATTCCGAAATCCATGTATGTATGTTTAAAACCGCAATAATAACCATATACAAATATCCTGTAATTTCAAATAAATGTCAACTATAGCAAGTGATTCCTTTAGCATTTAAACACGGAAAATATGAATTAAATCAAAAGGTTTCAAAATGTAATAACGAATTTATTAATATATCAAAATGTAAAAACTATTTAGGCATTAGTATTTGTAAACAGGAATTAAAGGATAACTGCACAATTCCACTGTTATCAAATCAACAAGCTCAATGTAACATAATACAAGAAAATAATATTCCAATACAAATTTTAGACCACGGCAATATTGTTATACTAATGAACATACTTGGAATGGTTTAAAAATAAACGGACCACATTTAATACAATTTAAGACCTCTACAAGTATCGATAATAAAACATATGTGAACCACCAAGAAGAAATTAAAAACGTTATTCACGCACATAATAACGAACAAGTAGATGTCTTGAAAATACTAGCATCAAACTCAAATTATAAATTTAATAATATTCAACAATTATATAAGTATGTTATACCTATAGAAGCGCATCCATTAAAATTTACATTATATGTTATTTTTTTCATAATTATCCTAACAATTTACTTATACATAAAATTAAGTAAATATCACCGAAACCAACGAGAGGAAAAGAGACGCTTAATATTCCAAAGAGCATATGAAGACGAACTACTCCGACTACAGCAGATTTGAAATGAGGACATTTCATTCTAAACACCGGGGAGAGTTAACGACGTTGACACATACACTACACTACATACATACACTGCAAACATACATTATCATTGTTTCCAAACAATAATGATAAACAATATAAACATGGTCTCTGTCCCTTCATACAATAAACACATGTAAGCATTAACCCTAGAAAACTAAACCTTTTTTTTTAACGCTTAGAACTAAAGTTCGCCTATCAGGCTACTTTTTAAAAAAACAAAATTCTTCTCTAATTTTTGTTAAGTTTTTGTATTGAAAAACATTTTATTTTTTAAGAGTTGAAGTATTTAACTATAATATAAAAAAAATATTTCATCAAATTGTTTTTATAAGCCAATTATGTACTTACTAAATTAACATTTAAATTTTTTTTTTTGCAAGGATATCATTTAGAAAAAGTTTAATAATTTTTTTTTCTTTAAAACAAAAACATAAAATTCATATTTTTCTTATAGCTATTTGTACTAAGTTTCATAAAAATAAAGAATTTCAACTATATTATTAACATTTTGTTTTGTACATAAAAATAAATTCAGACCTTTTTTCTTATATCACATGTATATCAATTTGGGGATCTATGTTCCAGGCAGTATGTTCTATTGCATTTTGCACAATAATAAACACTCGTACGTTTCTTGCTTGATGGACAGTAATTGTACATTGATCTTTTCACTTTCTTTATTTGTGGTTCAGAGTTTTCTTGCTGCTCTTCGGAGCTATGAATGGAGTCGGTTATTGCTTCACGAGCTCGTTTTTGCATAGATGGTCTTTCTTGAAGTCTCATTGAGAGCCAGTCACAGCATAAATCCTTACTAAGATCCTTCATGAAATCCCTTCTGCTCATTGGCTTTACTTGTTTTTGGTCACAGTTTGAAACATAGAGAATATAACTATTCAATACTGCCATATTTATCATACGGTAAAACATACATAATGGCCAACGCCTGGTTTTGCGGCTGCAGCTGGCATGACAACACATCTAATCAAGAGTGCCAACAGCACCTTTTGTTGCATTATAGGATTCAATAATTACAGGTTTTTTTGATAGTGAGTTAAGTGTGGGTTCGTCGTGCATAGTTGATATTAAAAAAACAGTTTTATGAGGCTTTGCTTTATAGCTAACAAGACTTAACTTATCATGGAAACCGAACATGGATGTTCCAATACGACGGGATGTATTATGCTTGAACTTATCTGGAATTTCTTTTTTGTTAGTTTTGATTGTTCCAATTAAAGTTAACTTATAAGGATCCGCTAATAGCTCTTCTGCTAATGGTATATTTAGAAAAAGTATAAATAGATCTAAACATTAAAATATAAGATTAATTCTGAAATAGACGAATTCAACAAAGGAGCTCTTGCTCAGAAAAAATATAGTTTTATTATTTTTTCCACACAGAGTCCTAACTCCCGCGAAGAAGACATTGTACGACGCAGCCGGGCGCACCGAGAAATGTATATGTAAACATAGGCAGATACGCTGCAGCAAAAAAAAGCAGCAATCTGGTTTTAAAGTAAGTTTCTTATGTCATGGCTACATTACTTATTTCATACAGTTTTTGTTGATTGGATAACCCCATACGTGAATATACATACATATGTATGTATATCTTAATTAAATATCTATCTTTTATAAGAGAATAAAAAGAAATAGATTTTAAATTTTAAATAGTACGAAATTTCGAGGGCGTAAACTTGTTTTAAGCTAACGGCGGCTTTGGTTTACATCCTTAGTGTATGTTTCTGTGCGCACTTGACACACAGCACCTAAAACAATCACCAGTCGCTACGACTGTCGCCATTCAGTCGCGTATTTAGAAGATATATTTACATAAATATGGCAATGCTGTTGTTGCAACTCTATCGGAATACCCTGCCATGAGAGTAGCACACAAACATATCCCAGGCCAAAAATTATCACAGATTTTAGACGCCAAAAGGCTGGCAGTGCGGTTTCCCCGACATGCAAAACAAAAATAGCAGAAGCAGTGGGTAAAATGCAACCGGTGGAAAAGGGTCAGGTACCAGCTTCTTCTTACCCAGTCCAAGCGAAGCCTACAAACGAGTGGACACTGGTAAAAAATAAAAACCCAAAAAAGGCCAAACAAGCTAGTAATAAAAGTACCGGAAGAATAAGCCATAGTAATTGAAAAAACGGGTACAAGTTCTACAAGCTTAAAGAAAGTGAAAAGCGACGAAAAATTCAAAAACTTCGCTGAATCAGTATCGAAAATAAGAAGAACCCAAAAAGGTGATCTCTTAATCGAACTGACAAAATCGTGCCAAAAATCTACCGATTTCAAAACTATCGTGGGTGCCACCTTAGGTAGCGAAGCAACAGTGAAGGCGCTTACCCATCGCATCACAATAGAATGCAGGGACATCGATGAAGTGACCTCCAATTAAGAGGTGCACAACGCGATTAAATCTTTGCGTGGTTTTGGCGATGTGGAGTTGGCAGATATAACTGGACTCCGAGCAGCCTATGCAGGCACTCAAATGGCCACCAATGGCCTTAAAGCCAAAAAGCTAATAGAGATTGGCAAAGTCAAAATTGGATGGGTCGTCTGTCGCATAAGAGAACGTGTCTCGTTACAAAAATGCTATAAATGTCTAGAATACGACACATGTCGCGCAACTGTGCTAGTGCATTCGATAGATCTAAGCAGTGCAGGAAATGTGATGTTGACGGTCACTTCGCCAAGGATTGTCAAAATAGTCCAAAATGTGTGCTCTGTGAGACCAACAAAAGGGAGAACATCAACCATAGTACCAGGAGCTATAGGTGCTCGGCATTCTGGAGAGCTCTAACAAATAAAAGTAGATGAAAATTGTTCAGATAAATCTTAGCCACTGTGAGGCGCTCAAGACCTATTATCACAAAGAGTTAAAGAAATTAGAGCAGATATTACCCTTATAAGTGAGCCCTACAAGTATGAAAACCACAGCACACGGGCCTCCGACAGCAAAAAGTGCGCGGCCACCTGGCTTTGTGAAGAGTTTGTGCGATCAAAAGTGCTGGTGAAGAGTTCGTGCGATCCAAAATAAATGGAATCAACTTCATCAGCTGCTACGCAAGACCCAGTCTGACAACAGTGCAGTAAGAACAGCTTCTTCAAAACATTGTACTGTCAGCGAGAGGGAAATTGCTTTTAATCATAGCGTTCGATTTCAACGCCTGGGCAACCGAATGGGGTAGCTGCACACAAACAACAGAGAAGAGATGCTTCTTTAAGCATTCGCTCCTCTCCACATTACTATTCTAAATAGCGGGTCAACTTTCCCCTACCGTAAGATGGGAATGCGGCCAGTCATAGATATTACCCTGGAAAATGATTTCCTTGCTCAAAAGTTCAAATGGAGGGTGAGTGAGAGCTACACGCACAGTCAGCATCAAGCTATCATAATGGACATCACTGAAAGGAGGCTTAAAATTGCACCCAAGCCGACAAGTCCAAAGTGGAAGCACGAGATGCTTGATAGCGAATCCCTAAAATATATGATTGAGCAATTCAACTCCCTGCTGGTTCTACCGAGAATAGGACGAAACTCCCGAAGTCCTTCTACTGACTAAGTAAAGCTTGTGATGTCCTCATGCCCAGGCGAGTAATGCGCCAACACATATACCAATGCTACTGGTGGAACGAAAACATCAAATCACTAAGATCTCAATACGGAAAAAAGAGTACTGCGCTGTGGTAACTCTGGACGTCAAAAATACTTTTAACACAGCCAGCTGGCAGCGTATATTAGAAACCCTCGCAAAAGTAGGGTCACCTAGTTATATTACTAGAATAATTGAGAGCTATTTCACGGACCGTAAAGTGAGGTTTAGAAGTGACAAAGGCGTTGAGGAGTATATCAGCCGGGGTTCCTCAAGGATCAGTTCCGGGCCCACTGCTATGGAACCTATTGTATGACGGGGTTCTAAGACTGGATAAACACCCAAGAACCAAAGTCATTGGATTCGCGGATGACATCGCGGTGGTAATGGTAGCAAAACACATCCACGAAATTGAGAGGTTCGGCAGCGAATCAGTAAGTAGGATCAAGACATGGCTAAGGTCTATGAAGCTGGAACTAGTTGAGCATAAGAGCGATTTCTAATAAGCAGCAGGAAGATAGTAGAAACTATAAATGTAAATGTTGGGTCTGTAGCCATTACTTCAAAACTTGCTATAAAATACCTAGGAGTGATGGTTGACAGCCGTTTAAACTTCAAAACGCACATGGAATACGCTGTGAAGAGGGCATTGAGTATGCAGCCCTGCCTGTCGCGAATCATGCCAAGCAATGGTGGGCCAAGCCACAGCAAAAGAATCCTATATAGCAGGGTAGTCAGCTCGGTTCTCTTATATTCCGCACCGATCTGGGCTGACGCACTGAACATAAGTAGCTACAAAAAAAATCTGATAATCGGTAAGCGCTTTGCAAATTATCTGCAGCTTCCGTACAATTTCGGTGCTTCCTTTGTTATAGCAGGGCTAGCCCCCTTGGACATTTTGGCGAAAGAAATTCAGAGAGTGTATATAAAGCTATCTGAGCACGACGGTAGAGCAAGACGTAAATCTATTGCAGAAGAAGAAAGGCCTCGTTCGATCGCCCACTGGCGAGACCGGTGGAACAGATAGGTAGAGGTACGCATGGGCTAATACCCATTCTTACGAAGTGGTTAAAAAGGAACCATGGCGAAACAAACTTCCACCTAACCCAATTTCTTTCAGGGCACCGAGTATTTCGAATATACCTCCATAGATGACAGTTCCCCAAACTGCCCAATCTGCACGGATAGGGAAGAAGACGCTGATCACGCCTTGTTCCAATGCCCACGCTATGCTCCCGAAACTTGTGGTTTATTAAACGGAGAAAATATTATAACTAGAAACGAATCTGCGCGCATACAAAATGTATCCACAATGATCTAGGACGCGCGGAGGTTCGCATACGAATTAACTAGCAGCCTATGAGCTAACCAGCCCCGTGAGGTAATTCCTTCTTAGACAGTTCCGCGGAGAGAGTGGTAGATATTGGAGGGGTGATTAGTACGTAGGAGTAGCTGTAAGGCTACAAGTCGTGCATACTGATATGCCGGTGTAGCAGTTCTCATGACAGTTCCCTCTTCACGGGCGTCATCCCGGAACAAAAAAAAACATATTTATGTATTTACGAAAATGCCGGCTCTTGCCACAACAAAAATTGACGGTTCACCTCAAGAAAAATAAGCTTATGGACAGCTCAGGCGCGTGAGGGAAGATGTGGTGGCCTCGTTTTATGAATGATCGAGCCTTTCTTTGAGAAACATGCGCTTGTGTTTATGAATGAAATAGTTTTTATCTACGGCAACACGCTCATGCATTTGCTTTCCAGCAGCTTATATGTATGCGTGTCGGGGGACACACGTACTTGTTTTGTGCCACACATACTTGTTGTCGGCTTTTGCATGATGAGAATCAATAATTTTAGATTTTTTCGCGGGCAAACGTCGTGCACCCGACACGCACACATATAAGCTGCTGGGAAACAAATGCATGAGCGTGTCGCTGTAGCTTTTTATATGTTTATTTATTTAAAAAGAAACAATTATAAATAATTGCTCCACTTAAATCTAACATTTTTTTTTTTTTTTTAACATATCTACTTAGGTGATAATATTTAGTACAGAAAGATGTATAAATGTGTATATTTATAGCTAATGTGAGGATATTAAATTATATGCTTATTTTACATAGGGATACGAATTGCGATAGAATATTAACATTGGTGGCATTAATAAACTTAAGATGATCAGAAGGTTTAGTCTTAGTAAATAGGGCTGTCCTGATGTGTTGTTTCTCTGGGCAGTCATCGAGCAGGTGAGATACTGTGAGGTTGCAGTCGCCGCAAGAGGGGCATGGTGGTGCAGAATCGCCGTTAAGTAGATGCGTGTGTGTGGTAATCGTGTGTCCAATTCTTAGCCTAACAAAATTTTTTATATTTTTGATTGGCAGGTTTACAGGAAATGTCGATCGTGCACCATCGGGGTTGCAGTTTTTATAGAAATGCTTGTATTTACTCCATTCTGTTTGCCATCTAACGTGCTGCTGTTTTTGCAGAGTTTACGAATATCTGCATTTGTGAGGTAATCGAAAAAAAGAAGAGGTTCGGTGCCGGCTTCTTTGGCTCTTTTGTCCGCAATCTCATTACCTCTAATGCCTGTATGTCCAGGTACCCACATTACTTTTATGGAGCTATACTGAAGTAGATTTTGGCGGATTTTGTTTATGAGATGGCATTCGTTTGATGAGTTAAGAATGGCGTCTATTGAAGACTTACTGTCTGTGCATATAATATGCTTGGCATCTTTACGAGAGGAGTACAGTACTGCTTCATGCAGAGCAGCTACTTCAGCTGTAAAAGCTGAGCAGTATGTGGGCAGAGCACCGACGGTAATGGTGGCACCTAGTGTGTTTGTGACAGCAAACGTTGCACTGGTATCAGATTTCGATCCATCGGTGTATATGATTTCCCAGCCCTCGTTGTATGGTTGTAAGGCTTCACGAAATATTTGCTGGTATTCGTTAGAACTGGTTTTATTTTTATGGTGATTCTGAACAAGGGAAATGAATGAAGATTGAGGAATCATGAAAGCTGGATTACATCCTGTTTTTACTAATGTTGGTGCCGATATTATGTAAATTTCCTGTACTAATGATAGGCAGCGTGATAATGTAGATTTCTTCCTAGTTTTGCGTGCATGGAGCAAAACCGAGTTAATTTGAGTGAATAACAGCTTAGGTAATAGCATCATAGTATTGTACTCAGCCCTGTACGAGATATCAGGTAGACCGGCTTCGGTTAGAACTGCTCTGACTGGTGACGTTGGGAACGCACGTATACTCCTTCTTGCGGCAGCATGGTATGGTGCATGTAAGAGTCTGATACGCGATTTAGCACAATTACCGTATATTGAAAGACCATAATCGATTTTTGAAAGTATTAGTGATTTGGTTATGCTTATAAGAGTATTGGTGTGAACAAAACAGTGTTTAGATGAGAGAAATTTAATTATATTTAGCCTAGATAATATACTAGTTCTTACATACTGACAATGTTGCTTAAAGCTAAGTCTCTTATCAAATATTAAGCCAAGAATCTTTAAGGTGTCAGAGTGGGGAATTTGAATGTTATTTAGGGAAAGGGGAGGAAAGGAGCAGCTATGTTTCCTACATATATGAAATGAGGAGCACTTATTAAGAGCAATGTTGGCACCAGAGATTTGGCTCCAATTGTTTACGCTCTTTAGGATTTCTATTAAGGTTTGTTCAATCTGCCTCAAGTCAATGATCTTGGAAAAGATAAGGACATCGTCGGCGTAAATGACATGCTCTACGTTACTAAAAGAAGCAATTACTGAGCTTAGTTCGTTAAAAGCAATTGTGAACAGGGTAACCGAGAGTGGGGATCCTTGTGGTATTCCGTTATAGAGATTGTGGATACTTGATTTGTGGCTATTAACTCTAACAATGAACTTACGATTTCGTAGGAAAGACTTTACAAAGTTATAGATTTTTTTGCCGATCTTCCAACGCTTTAGTTCTCTGAGTACAAGGTGAACCCCGATTCTGTCAAAAGCTTTCTCAAAGTCTAAGCTCAATACAGAGACATGGTTTCCAGTTGCTAAGGCTGTAGAGGCAAAATGCTCGAAATATAACAAAGGTTCTATAAAACCTATGCCTTTTTGGAACCCAAATTGTTGGGGAGATAACAAATTATTTGTTTTAGCGAACCACATAATGCGCGTTGAGATTATCTTCTCCAAGATTTTTGACATGCAAGGAAGGAGGGATATCGGTCTATAGCTAGTTATAAGGGAAGTAGGCTTATTGGGGTTAGGGAAAGGGATGATAGATGACATCTTCCAATCTTGGGGATATACCCCGCAGCTAAAAATTTCGTTGTATAACTTAATGAGTCTTGTTTTTAAGGTGTCAGGAAGGTTTTTGAGGATGGGGTAGGAGATTTTATCTTCTCCAGAAGTTTTTCCAGACATTTTGAACACCGTGGATTCGAACTCATCGGGAGTGATGGGAGCTTCTATCGCTAGAACGCTGGGAGAAGGAGAGGGATTATCATAGATTTCTGCTGTAATTTTTTCTTTAAGTACATTGAACTGTATGTGGAAATTGGAGGGGTGGGAGTATGTTGACCAAGAAGAAGCAAATTCTTCCGCTATTTCCTTAGGTGGGTATTTCGGGCCTTGAGATGAGTGAATAAAAGGGATGAAGGAAGATGATGCAGAGCCAGTAAGGATTTTTATGTCTGCCCAGATCTGCTTAGGGCTTGAGCGAGGATTAATATTTGCGGTAATCCTTTCCTGTGATTTATATTTGGCGATCTTCAGTTCTTTTCTAAATGCCGCATTTGCTTTTTTATAGTTGACAAAGTTTATGTCAGTCCTATCTTTTTTGTATTTAGCCCACAAAAGTTTCTTATTGTTTCTAAGCACGGTAAAGAGGTAAGACTAATACGGAAGTTTTGCTCGAAATTTTTTTGTAATGTTTTGAGGTATGGCTATATGAGCAGCTGTACGAATGATAGTTTTTATCGCCGCGGCTTCAGCGTTAGTATTTTTTAAGCTAGAGTTATTGTTTGATAGGGATGTGGCAATCGAACGAAATTCGGGCCAATCCGCCTTGTGAGTAAGGAATTTTGATTTTGGTTTGATTTGAGACCAACCGGGGCAGGATAGTGAGGTGATAAGGGGAAAATGGTCGCTGTTGTGGAGTTCATCTAGAGTACGAGATGAAAGCTTGGGGGCAATAGAGGGGGATGATAAGATGATGTCTGGATGGGAAAAGTTCTTGTGGGTAGAAAAGTGGGTGGGTGAACCATCGTTAAGGACTATAAAGTTATGAGAAAGGACTACGTCTTCTATAATCTGGCCTCTATTGTTTGTAGAAGGGGAACCCCAAAGCGGGCTCCAGGCGTTAAAGTCTCCAAGCAAAATAATCGGAGTATTGAAAATATTAAGAATATTTATAAGTTACCTGGTTGTGAAATTTTGGTGTGGTGGAATGTAACAATTGATTATTGTTAGTTTGTAACCAATATCAACTTCGATCGCCAAACAGGAAATACAAGACACTGTGGGGATTTGTTTATGTATCACAGACTTTTTTATAAACATAGCAATACCTTGTTTGTGCGTTACGATGTGGTTATTATTGTGGTAGTAGCTTATGTAATTGTTAGGCGGGTGGGCTGTATTATTGTGAGGAAGATGGGTTTCTTGTAAGGCAATGATATCTGGATAAAATTCGTTAATCAATATATTGAGGTCTGGATAATTATTAAACAGACCGTTTAAGTTCCACTGTAGGATACGAAGCATTTATTGTAACATTTCGTCTTGTGAGGGCAAGGAGCTAGGAAGTACAGTGGGAGTGTTTGGGGTGGTAAGATGTGAAAGCAATGCTGATACCATGTTGTTGGGTCATCGACTGATAACGTTGTTGTAATTGAATTCATATCGTATTCTCTATTTTCTTTTGCTTCTGAGTTTGAACTGTTATTATATGCACGGTGTATTTGTACAGTGCTTGGGTTTTCTTGCGTTGTGCTTGCGTGGGTATTGTGTTGTTGTATATTCATAATTGAGGTTTGTTGTTGTAAATTGTTATCATTTATGTTTGGTAAACCGGTTTTATTGAAGGTAGGAGTAGTTTTGTGATTTTCGTATATGTTGTTTTGTGAATGATTGGTTTCATTTAGAGTAGTTAATTCATTTGGAGGGCTTTGTTGTTGCGAATTGATAATACTTGCTGTATTTTTTGTAACATTGGAAAAAGTGTTAGAATGAGAGTTGAAGGTAGGAGGATTTTGCATGCGGTGTAACTTGATAGCTTCGCGCATAGAGCATTTTTTGTCGGTCTTTATTATTATGACTTCTTTCATTTGTGTGAATTTAGGACATGAACGATTCGAAGCGGGGTGAGGCCCGGAGCAGTTGACACAGCACGATCGAGTGCACGGTTGAGGTAAGTAAGGAGCAAACCGCATGAGTCACATACAGGGAGTTAATTACACCGTTTTGCTGTATGCCCAAGAATCTGACAATTCTTGCATCTCATGGGATTTGCGTAATATGGCCTAACTTTGGTGGTATACCAAGAGATATCAACTTTTTCTGGTAAATGATACGTGTCAAATGTTATTAAAACTACACCACTCGGAGTTGCTTTTAACGGAGTTACAACCCCTGTTCGCTTAAATTTTCAATAATTTCGCTCTCTGATACTTCATTCAGGCAAGGTGCGTAAATAGTGCCTTTAGTGCAATTGAGATTGTTGTGAAGCTCTATTTTTACATTGCAGACTCCTATAAGATGTGTAGTGGAGATACATTTTTTTGCAATGTTGTTGTTTTTTACTAGCAACAACAAATTACCGTCCCTTAGTTCCGAAATACTTACAATTTCTGTACTTATGTTTTTTAGGGCTTTGTGAACCGCCAAGCATGAATATTTATTAAGTGGCCGGTTGGAATTTATGGCGCTTACAACCAAGTATTTGGGGTTATCTTTTTTAATGGCTGGTAATGTGGGAAAGTTTTCACTAATTAGGCTTAGAGTCTTTTTCCTTTTAGTTTATGGGCTTGCTGATAACAGGGAAAACCTGTTATCACCAAGAGGGTGTCCCCCGGGGGACATAATGAATAAACACTACACTACACTATGCACAACGATACACGTGGCTGTTCGAATTGGTTAGAAAATAGTATGTGTGTATGAAAATGCAGAATACGCTTTGAAAATAATAAAGCACAAAATAAATCATCAGAAACACTGTACGCACAACCTTCCGCGTTGAGTATGAGTCGATGACTGCGCTGTAGCTTTTTTTATATTAAAGAATATTTAAGAATGTTGTTTGTGCGCCTATGAAGGTATTTTCTTTTTGTTCTCATCCGAGGCTTCGTTTTGTTTTACTATGGGGAAGGAATTTTACCCAGTACTTTAGGTAACATTGTACACTTAGAAGAAAAGAACTTAACTCTAGGTTAAACATTATAAAATGCTTGACATCTAGGCATAGTAAAACACATCCTGAAATAAATATAACTTAATCTTTAATGGTTTCACTGCGCCAAAAGTACACTGGCTATTTTAAATGCATTCTACCATACAGCGCTTCGGGCAAACCTTCCACCCTTTTCCACAACTCCGATTAAAAATATAAACATATTTACCCACGTTAGTTGAGTATGGTCTGCCGTCTGTTCACGAACGATACAAGAGCAGCCTATATTTAATCGGCAAACTTTATTTGGCAAACAAGGCTATTCTTTGTAAAGATGTTGGAAATGTTGCTCAAAGAAGTCGCCGCATGAACAGACTTTCAGCCATATATAATTCAGACTTATACGCCAAAGTATCCTACTTGGAAACTACTACCCACCATTTTTTTCAACAAGCTTATGGACTACCCTAAACAAGCAACTAACTCTATAGTTTATTAGGAAAAAGTTTTGGCCATAATAAAAAAATCGGGAAAAATTTAGTATAATGTAACATGCTTTGAAAAAAAGGGGGATTAGGGGCCTATCCCCATCCTTAAATTAAAAATTGAAATTGAATTTAATGTTAAAGTTGTGTAATTTAGCAAAAAGTTGCTGTTGCCATGCACCTGAAATAAAAACGAAGTTCGTATGCAGAGATATTCAGTGGAGGGTTGACTGTAAACCTGTGGTATTTTTGCTGTAATTTAAAAGAAACATTTTTGAAAATATAAACACACAAAAAAGCGTTGCAGGAGGAAGTTTGGAATAAAAACATTGTGATTGTCTGGATTATGTAATGCAAGTATTTGAATCATCGAAACCCAAAAACAATGATATTAAAGGTTCCCAAAAAATAGTAAAGTAATTAAAAACCAAAAGTTACGGTTTATAAGTATACGAGTATTGTATTGCTTCAATAAGTTTTACAAACGCGTCCTCATGCTTTTTATAAACAGATTTTCTCCACAAAAATTCGATTATCATGTGAGGGTGGTTGTAGTTGTCTTTATTAAAAAACGCGTTTCCTTTAAAAAAAAAATAACGCTCATCAGTCCAACTTCGGCTACGCAATTGACAGTATTTTTGAATAGAACTTCTTTCCGCGTACGCGGCTTTCGGCCACGCTTCAAAAAAATAACCCTAATAAGTCCAATTCCAGCTACGCAATCCACAGTATTTTTGTGTATAACTCCTTTTCGCGTTAAAACCATTGAGCCCAAAATTAAAACGTCATATGCGTGTGTGTAGTAAGAAGGCGCAATAACCCCCATCCCCATCATTAACACTGAACTGAAATACTTCATTTTTGTTCATATGTTTATTTTCATTTGCAGGCATCCGGCAACACTATACTGTTGTCATCCCAATGATTTCTTATTCGCGTTTACAACTGGAAAGTGATTATATGGGGAAATGCATTTTCATTTAATTTTCATTACAATAATTCGAATACAAGTATAAAAATAAATAATAACACGCGTGTGAGTGTATATTTAGTGAATTCAAGTGAAAGGTAGAAAAATATATATTACAATGTGCCAAACTACAGTGAAGTTCCCGAAAGCACTCTGAAGGCAAATAAGTACGAAACTATTCTTTCCGGAATATTGGGAGTTATAAAGGTTGTTCCTGAACCATTCTTTAATATCTCTACCAAGTTTCATTAATTAAGACATTATAGTTTGACTAAAATTGCCCATGTTACATTATAGCGAATTCCAGCCGAAAAATCAAAAAGAGAAGGCTGGAAATTCATTTTTACTGATGATTCCAAATCAGCGCAAATGACGTCTTTTGCAGTGGTATAAGAATAGGAAAAACAATCAAATTGGCTGTTTTCGCACCATTTTGCCATGAAGTATGCCACAATTATTTAGTAAAGGGAAATTGGTTATTTGCACAGATAGAAAGTCAACCGTCACCGCACTTCAAAATACACGTAATAAAGAATCGCTTATTGAAAACCCAAAAGACCTTTTGATTCAACACTGTCCAAAAATAAAAATTATGTGGGCACCCAACACTCCAGCTAAAGAAGTTTATAAGGCGCCCTGTACATACCACGACACCTTGGTGAAATCAGATATTGCCCTATATGTTAACAACCTTCTTCTTTTTAATTGGCGCGATAACAGTTTACGTGATTTAAGCCGAGTTTAACAAAGCGCGCCAGTCGTTTCTATCTCGGGCTACCCGGCGCCAATTGGACCAAGAGAATCCAAGTCCTTCTCTTCCCTAATCCTCTGCTACCACCAGCTTTTACCTCATCGAATACTTTCAAAGCCGGAGCGTTTGTATCTCTTTGTATCCATTCGGACCCTTGTCATGTCGGTCTCCTTGCCGCGGGGATGAGGCTTAAGTGGCGAGTTAACTCCATTCTATGGAGATTAACTTACCACGAACTAAGAGGGCAGCTCCACATAGGAATTGGGTATCCACTCAACCGCGGAACGGCGGAATTGGTGGCCACCCAAGTACTATGTGGAGAGTACCGTACCGACAACCTGGCAGGAGGTATAAAATGCATTTTCCTACAATGTGGAGGCTCAACAAGGATCTCTCTGCACGAGGTAACCCACTTCTGGGAAATCCTCCCGTCGAGCAATCGACGGCTCGGGCATCGGATGTGCAGGCCCGAACCCCACATTCCCCTATGACCGGAACTGACACCCAGGGTTCCGGAGGAAGCGAACTACTAGTGGTGAAACATGGCACATTGGCTATGCCAATGGAGAGCCGAGTGAGTGTGAGTGATACACCGCCGTCGAAACGATCTGAAGCAACTGAACAAGTTGTGGAGGATGTGGAGATGGCGGACAATCTCTCAGTAGACTCAGATGGATCTCTGGTACCGAGTAAGTCTTTGACAACGGTTAAACCTGGTGCGAATCAGGTAAGTACCGGTAAAAAGACCGAAGTTATTGGAGATTCGAACGCAGGTGTTGGTCTAACCGCAAGGCAGATCAAACGAAGGAGACAGAAGGCGAGGCAAGCCGAAGCACTAGCTAAGGCAAGGACTCAAGCTCCGTCAACTTCGACACCTGTAACGGAAACGGGAAAGCGTGGCAGAACAGAGGATTCCTCTGTAGCGCTGCGCTCTTCCGGAAACGAAACGGGGTCTGTGCCAACGACCGGGAAGAGGAGGAAGGCAAAGAGAGAGGAAAGTCGAGAGACGGAATTCGGAAATGCCTGCATCCTCGACCCAATCAAAGGCAGACAAACCTTTGCCTGACAAGGCAGAGGCTAAGGGACCTCAAATGTCGAATGACACTCTTCCGTCAACGTCTGGCGAATCATTCGCGAGAATGGCAGCAAAGGCAATGACGGTGGAGATACATACCGACAAACAAGATGGTCTACTGTCCAAAGGGCAACAAGACTATCTTGACAGCTATCTTTGGAAAGCTATCGGCGAGTCGAAAGACGCGCCGACTTTCGAGGGGAAAAGCGTGGTGGACGGCATCGTAAAGGTGCACTGTTCCAATGCTTTTTCCCGGTAATGGCTAGAAAAAGCGATAGCAAAAATCCCAGCCTGCGAAAACAGCAAGTTTATTCTTGTTGAGAGTAGCAAAGAAAGGCTGGTACGAGCGAGTGTCTGGATTCCGGGTCCTTCCTGTAATTCAGCAGAACTCCTCAAACGCATCCGTGTTCAGAATACGGACCTTGACACGACTCTCTGGAGAGTATACTCGTGCACCAGGCAGAAATCCGCTACCACTTCGGAGACGGGTTCCCACCTGGTACTGGGTATCGATCTTGGGTCCCTCAAGGTGCTTAAGTCGAAGTACGGGTGCCGTCCTCACCTACATCTGGGGCGGATCCAGTTCCGCGTCCAGGATAAGGTGGAGGACAAAGCGTAAATATACTCAGTCTCATGACTGAAGTAATATTTACACAGATTAATCTGCAGCATAGCAAAGCGTCTACGGCTCTCTTGTGCCGTAGGCATGCGAAACTGCAAACAAACCCACACATAATACTTATACAAGAACCATGGGTATGTCACAAGCGTATCTGTGGTCTAAGTGCTATGTCGTGGGGACAAATACTTCATTGTGAAGGGAATGTGAGACCGCGAGCATGTATTATCATGCCGAGGTTGATCGAACACACGATGTTAAAAGAGCTATGTTCTGGAGATATCGTTGCTGCAAAAATAAAGTACTGGAAAAGTGGGAACAGTGTCGAAGCTATCATAGTTTCGGCCTACCTACCCTATGTTTCTGTACAGCCACCTCCTTCGAGGGAGCTAAGAGAAGTGGTAAAGTACGCAGAATCCAATAATCTGGGGCTAATAGTGGGCTGTGACGCAAATTCACAGAACATTGTGTGGGGAAGCAGCAAATGCAACCCCAGAGGTCTCAAGTTACTGGATTTTATCCTGTCATCCGATTTGGTCATTCAAAACACTGGTAACAAACCAACTTTTGTGACCAGAAGGAGACAAGAGGTGATTGATTTAACACTTACCAATAGGTCAGTTGGAAATCAAATCAACCGATGGCGAGTTTTGGAAGAGGACTCTCTTTCTGATCATCGTCTTATCGAATTCCGACTGGGAATTGACACAATATCAATACCTTCCAGTAGGAATCCTCGAAATGTGGACTGGGACAGGTATGGTGAGCTTGTAACAGAGCGATTACCAAACCTGAAAAAACTCAAATCAGCAGAAATGATTGAAGATGCGACTAAGAAATTAGAAGGTACTTTAATCAATTGCTTTGAGGAACTGTGTCCACTCAGGCAAAGCAGACAGGGGAAAGCGGTTCCTTGGTGGAACCCTGAACTGTCGAAGCTTCGTGTACGGTCCAGGAAACTTCTTAATAAGGCCTTGAAGACCAAAACAGAAGAGGACTGGGCCAATCATCGACTTACACAGAGAGAATATAAGAAAAAAGTACGGCAAGCCAAACTTGAATCCTATAGAAATTTCTGCAGTAACGTCGAAGAAATGAGGGAAACAGCGAGACTTTGTAAGGTCCTTCATTTAGACCGCTCAGTAAGGCTGGATTCCATTCGAAAACCTGATGGTTCATACACCATTTCCAAATCGGAAACGTTTAATGCTTTACTCGAAACCCACTTTCCGGGTAGTAGAACTCTCTCTGAAGGTGAGAGTGGCATGAACAATGACGGTGGCAACGGTGGAACCTCTAGGTACAGCTGGTATATTGCTAGTCGGATAGTGACAAGGGAATCGATAAGGTTTTCCTTATCTTCCTTTGAGAACTTTAAGTCCCCTGGACCTGACGGAATATATCCAGCAATGCTTAAAAAAGGAGGAGACAGGCTGATTGAGGCCCTGAAAAGGATCTTTACAGCCTGTCTTGCATTTGGTTATATACCATCCCAATGGCGACGCGTAAGAGTAGTATTTATTCCGAAACCAGGAAAAGATGACTATTCCCTAGCAAAAAGTTTTAGACCAATCAGTTTGACATCGTTCATGTTGAAAAGTCTGGAACGAGTGGTGGAGAAACATATTCGAGTGGGGGTATTGCCGAGAAGTCCACTTAGTAGAAATCAACACGCTTACCAGAGTGGAAAATCATGTGAATCAGCCTTACACGATCTTGTTAGCAAGATTGAAGCTGGGCTGGAAGCTGACGAATACACAATGGGCGTGTTCGTGGACATTGAGGGGGCTTTTGATAATGCCACTTTCGGCTCGATATGTTCTTCTGCCGAACGACACGGAGTTAATCAAGCCATTATAAAATGGATATACTCCATGCTCTCTGAGAGGCTGTTAACCGCTGGTGGGAGCGATGACGAGCAAATCACAGTCAGGGCCAAGCAAGGATGTCCCCAAGGGGGTGTTCTTTCTCCGCTGCTGTGGTGCTTCGTCGTAGACTCCCTATTAGTGGAGATGCAGGAACTCGGCTTTCACGTCCAAGCATATGCGGACGACGTCTGTGCGCTAACATCGGATAAATCCTTAAGGAGGCTTTGCACGAAAGTGCAGAGGATTCTTGACAAAATCGATGATTGGTGCATGAGACAAGGTCTTTCCGTTAATCCGAACAAAACAACTATAGTCTTGTTTACGAGAAAACGGAAATTGGATGGACTCAGTCTTCCAACACTGAAAGGTGTGACACTTGGTCTTTCCAACGAAGTTAAATATCTAGGAGTAATCTTGGATAAGAAGCTGACTTGGGAGACACACGTTTCACTGAAGGTGAATCGTGCATTGAAGATTTTTCAGCAATGCCGTAGAGCCTTTGGCAAAACTTGGGGTCTGAAACCTGCTGTGGTCCTATGGATATACACGGCACTTATCAGACCAATCATCACTTACGCTTCTGTGGTCTGGTGGCGACGGAGCATGGTTAAGTCCACAATCCGGGAACTATACAGGCTGCAAAGAAGTGTATGTTTATGCATCACGGGTGCCATGAGTACAACCTCTGGAGATGCCCTAAATGCTATGCTTGATTTGCTCCCCCTGGATCTTAAGATACAACAGGAAGCAATAAAAGCAATGTGTAGACTCCATAAATATGGTTTCTGGCACGAAGATGGAACTTCGGGACACAGAGAAATCTTTAAGTTGCTGTCGGAGCAGTGTCCACTGTTTTTGGCACCTAAAGATGACCTGATACCTACAGTTTCATTCGGAAGGAAATTTGATGTCAGATTTCCATTGCGTGAGCAATGGAGCAATCCAGGAGGCATGCAGGGAGGTTTGACGGATATTTTCTTTACCGATGGGTCCAAGACTGAAATAGGGTCTGGAGCCGGATGGTACTTAAACGATAGTAATAAGTATCACTACGCTATGGGGGGAATGGCAACTGTTTTCCAAACAGAAGTTTTTGCCATCCTAAAAGTAGCCGAATGGATAATCGAGAGGAGATGGAGCGGGAAACAGATTGGAGTCTTCAGTGACAGTCAGGCTGCATTGAAGGCCCTGGAGAACGCGAAGCAAACCTCAAAGATTGTTCAAGAATGTAAGAAGAAGCTTAATTCTGTCGCAAGACAAAAAAGGCTTGTACTTATATGGGTTCCGGGACACTCCGGTGTTCAAGGAAACGAAATTGTCGACGAATTGGCCAACCGTGGATCAGCGGTGCCCCCACAGGGGCCAGAGCCAATAATCGGAATCAGTGCCGCAGGAATCAAGAACTGGATCAACGATTATGTAGGCAATCTACATAAAGAGCGATGGTCCGGTCTAGAACGCTGCAGAACTGCAAAGTGTTTTGTGAGAAGTCCGAACAGAAAACTGTCAAACTTTCTACTAAAACTTAGAAGGAAAGACATTCGGTTGATGGTCGGCATCATTACAGGACACAACCCATGGGGTCAGCATATGACCACCATTGGAATCATCGAGGACCCGGTATGCCTGTCATGCTTGGAGGAGGCGGATAGCACTGAGCACTTTCTCTGTGAGTGTCCTGCCTTTGCTAGAGCGCGACTACGGGTATTGGGTTCCGATGTCATGGGAATGGGTAATATTCGTTCTCTAAAACTGGAGGATATTTACAGATTTGCCAAAGAATCTGGAAAATTCTCACAGGACTAACTATCTCTATCTCTGTCTCTATTCTTTCCTATCTCTTTCTCTGATACTTTTCTCCCTCCCTCCTTGACTATCTACCCCCTTTCCAGAGCTTTAAATACAATGGGCTTTTTAGCCTGAGTGTTTTAGGAGCCACCAAATCTCCTGGTGCTCCTTGGCTCGACCTTTTCAAATTCAATCCATTCGGACGATATCACCCAACCAACGTAGCCGCTGGATCTTTATTCGCTGCGCTATGTCTATGTATGAGCACAGCTCATCGTTCTATCGCCTACGATTTTCGCCGTTGCCAACGTGCAAAAAATCTTAGTGTTAGTTTTGTACGTCGAGAGAGGACTTTACTGCTAGTTGCCTACTTAGTCCAAAGTAGTACTTGTTGGCAAGAGAGATTCTACGTTGGATTTCAAGGCTGACATTGTTATCGGTGTTAATGCTGGTTCCTACATATACGAAGTCTTTTACAACCTCGAAATTACAACTGTCAACAGTGACGTGGGTGCCGATAAGCGAGTGCGCCGACTGTTTGTTTGAAGACAGGAGGTACTCCGTTTTGTCCTCGTTCACCACCAGACCCATTCGCTTTGCCTCTTTATCCAGTTTGGAGAAGGCAGAACTAACAGCGCGGTTGTTAAGGCCGATGATGTAAATGTCATCGGCATACACTAACAATTGTACGCTCTTAAAAAATTGTGCCTGAGAGATTAAGTTCTGCGGCTCGTGTTTGAATCCTCGTTTGGTATCAAACGAGTCGGAGAGGTCCTTTCCAATTCTGACCGCGCTGCTGGTGTTGAGCATCGTCATCTTGCAAAGCCGTATTAGTTTTGTGGGGTTACCAAATTCCGATATCGCGGCATACAGATAACTCCTTTTCGTACTGTCGAATGCAGCTTTAAAGTCGACGAAAAGATGGTGTGTGTCGATTCTCCTTTCGTGGGTATTTTCCAAGATTTGGCGTATTGTAAATATTTGGTCAATGGTAGACTTTCCAGGTCTA
This sequence comes from Anastrepha fraterculus, assembly GCA_037575425.1. Lineage (NCBI taxonomy): Eukaryota > Metazoa > Arthropoda > Insecta > Diptera > Tephritidae > Anastrepha > Anastrepha fraterculus. The sequence continues at coordinate 2,237 of JAYXIM010015740.1, read as the reverse complement.
AAGCCACACTGATAAGGTCCAATCAGTTTGTTGACGTTAAGCTTCAGTCTTTCACACAATACGTTCGCTAGAACCCTATAGGCGCCCTTCTTACGGATTGGGCTGTCGGATAATACATCTCTCTTCCTTTCTTAGCTCTCTGTATCGATCCCACTTGGCTGGCGTTGCGCCCGATCGCAGCGTTGCTCTATAGGCGGCATTCTTTCTTTCTGCGGCAGCATGATATTCCTGGTCCTACCAACTGTTTTCTCGGGCTCGCCGGAATCCGATTTCTTCGGTTCATGTCGGTTCATGCCGGTTTGTTGGGCAGTACTCTCTGAGAGCAGGAGTAAGAGTCGAGTGCCGACTATTCTGGCTGTCTGTTCTGATTGCAGTTTTTCTATGTCGAACATTCTGTGCGTAGGTATATGTACGCTTTTCGCTGCAGAGAGGTGTGTGCGCAGTTTGGCTGCAACGGGGTAATGATGCAAGTCGATGTTGGGTCCTCGGATCAAACGTACATCTAATACACTAGAAGCGTGTCTTCCATCTATCACAACATGATGGATCTGGTCTCACGTTTTTTGATCAGGAGATCTTTTTATGATGGAATCTGGTGCTGCAGACTACCATGTTTCGGGCCCTGACGAAGTCGATCAGCCTCTGTCCGTTACCGGATACTTCGGATACTAACAACCACATGTAATTCCCTCAAGAGGGCTAGCTTGCAAATATGCAAATAACATCGCTTTCAACCAGTTTTTCCTAGATCAATATCTAATATGTACTTTTATAATATATATATATATATACAGGGTAGGCCATTTAAAGCGGGCCCATTTGTTTCTGAAAAAAACATTGAAAAAAACATTTTTTTTTGTGTTGATATGAAAAATCATTTATTTTGATTCAAGGAGATTTGTTCCAGCTAGTTTTTGAAAATGATATCCTTCAAATGTTTGCCTCTGGCCTTGATGGCCAAATGTGTCCTTTTTTCGGCGTTTTCCATCGTTTTGGCCAATATTTCGGCCGGTATGGCGGCGATTTCGCGTCGGATATTGTTTTTAAGTTGAGTTAGAGTCCTTGGCTTGTTGATGTATACCTTGGATTTCAGATAACCCCACAAATAAAAGTCCGGTGGCGTCAAATCTGGTGATCTCGGTGGCCACGGAAAATCACCATTTTTCGAAATCAACCTTCCAGGGAACAATGGCTTCAAAAAATCGATTGTAGCGCGTGAAGTGTGGCATGTAGCCCCGTCCTGTTGGAACCAGTAGCCTTCCATGTCATTTTCTTCGATGATTGGCATAACAAAATCGCGTATCATGGCACGATACCGCTCTCCATTGATGGTGACAGAGGCTCCATTTTCATTTTCGAAAAAGAACGGTCCGAGGACCATTCCCGCACAAACACCGCACCACACAGTCACTTTTTGATCGAAGAGAGGCTGTTCTTCAACTAATTGAGGATTTTCGGCAGCGTAGAAGCGACAATTTTGCTTGTTTACGCCTCCATTCAACTGAAAATGAGCCTCGTCTGACATGATGATTTTTTGCCAAAAGTCGGGTTCATTTCGAACGGTTTCGACGGCCCATTTGGCATAATCAAGCCGTTTCGGGTAATCAGCCGGGTTTAATTTTTGTGCCATTTGAATTTTGTACGGAAACATTTTCAAATCGATGCGAATTATGCGCCTGAGTGTTGTCCTGGCGATGCCTAATTCCTGAGAACGACGATAACTCGATGTTCGCGGAGCCTCCTCAACACTGGCTCGTACAGCCTCGATATTTTCAGCAGAACGTCGTGTACGTTGTCTGGATGCGTGGCTGGTATTGCTGAGACTACCGTGGTTAATAAATTTTGCGTATAAACGCTGTAAAGTGCTTTTGGATGGCGCACTTTTAACTTTATTTTTTTTAAACGCACGTTGAGTTTTCACAATTGAGAAGTTATTTTGGATGTAAAGCTGAATTATTTCAGCGCGTTCTTTTGGAGTGTACTGCTCCATGGTAAAAATTGTCTTGGACTGACGCTTCCAACGCGCTATGTCATTAGTCGATCTGACGTTCCTGTCAAAAGTTATAGGGTTGCCAGATGGGCCCGCTTTAAATGGCCTACCCTGTATATATATAATTGGCGCGTACACCCTTTTTGGGAGTTTGGCCGAGCTCCTCCTCCTATTTGTGGTGTGCGTCTGGATGTTGTTCCACAAATGTAGGGACCTACAGTCTCAAGCTGACTCCGAACGGCAGTGG
>JAYXIM010015737.1:0-24909 GCA_037575425.1 Anastrepha fraterculus | reverse complement strand
TGCTAAAATAAGAAATTTAAGAATATCGACGTTCTATCGATGTTCTATCGCTCTAAAATCGTTGGATAGCTTCTCATTCCAATCAAGGTTGGTCTGGGAATGTCTTAAAATCCTCAACACGCTAGCATCAAGAAACTCTGTTACCTTGATGAGGGTTCCGGGACATGAGGGGCAAAAACTCCCTTCCTAGGTCCTGAACCTTTCTGCGGGATAAATAACAGCTTCAAAAGTGCCTTTCTTTTAGCAGGAACAACCAGACGCAATCGACTACTGGAGAGCCCAATCGGGCATGTGGCAGTCGAAAAGACTCAAAGACCCAGAACGAATAAAGCAAGAAGCAATCCTTATCCTAAGCAGCAAGGACATACAACTTTACAGTGAACTACTAACAGGACACTGTAAACTTAATTATCACATGAAAAGGATAGGTGTGATAGAAAACAATTCCAGTAGACTCTGCAAAGAGGCACAAGAAACAGCAGAACACGTTCTATGCGACTGCCCAGCAGTGGCACGACGCAGACTAAATTACCTGGGAAATGGGGCTATAGATCCAAACCTCCTGGTAGAAATCAAGCCTACAGCAGTTTTAGGATTTATTAACAGCCTAAAATTGTTTGAGTAGGCTACTTGGCTGCACAATCTCCTCAGGGCGCAGTGCACAAACAGCCAATCAATAATAGTAAAATATCGACATAAAATTAATTTATTAAAAATAAATGAGCTACTCCGAAGCAGCAAGAAAAAATAAAAAGTACCAGAAAAAGTTTAAGAAATGACAAAATATGTTTATTAAAAGAAAGAAAGAAATAACAAAAAAATATTCAACCTAGGGTGGCCGTATTCAACAAATAATAAATAATAACAATAATAATTGCTATTCTGAAGTGGCGTAATAGCTTCATCATTTTGACCTAAAAGATCTTTTGCGCCCAATGAAAATAATACTCTTATGAAATTATTGTAATTTATTAGTTGTTACGAAATAACTTACCTTTGCGGAATAAATTTTTTAAAACGCTATTTAGGGGGAGCTTTACTTTAGAAATATTTTTGAATAGTGTTGCCACTTAAATTTTAATAAATTTTTTTTATTTAGTAAATAAATAAATGGAATGGTACATAAAAAGAGCAAAAATTACAACTAAATTTTCTATAGGGTTGCCACATCCTACGAAATAAGTTGCCAAAATCACTCAAGGAAAATAATTTATTGTTAAGTGGATTCATTAATTATTCATAATAAATCCCTTATTGAGAAATTAATTGTTTTACATGTTATTTACAAGAATAGTGTTGCCACTTAATTTTAAATAAACAATTTTTATTTTGTAGACACAAATCAGGGGTAGTATGTAAAAAAAGCAAAAAATTACAAATAAATTTCAATAGGGTTGCCACATAATAGGAAATGGCTTGCCATAATAATTGAAGGAAAATAATTTACTGTTAAATCATTTCATTAATGAATCCTAATAAATCACTTATTGGGCAATTGATTTTTAAATGCTATTTATTTGATTAGTGTTGCCACTTAATTTTTAATTTAAAATTTGTACTTGGTAAATAAAATCAAAATGGATATCAAACAATACCAAACAAAAAAATTACAAATAAATTTTCAATAAGGTTGCCACAATATAGGAAAAATGTTGCCATAATCATTGAAGGAAAATAATTTATTCTTAAGTGAATTTCATTAATTATTTATAATCACTTATTACGAAATACATCATTTCAAATCCTATCTTTATAAATAGTGTTGCCATTTAGTTCTTAATTTTAAATTTTTATTTAGTGAATAAAAATAAGACTGGATGGTAGGTATATTAAAGAAGAAACCATTTAAAATAAATTTTCAATAGGGTTGCCACATAATCGAAAATAGGTTGCCATAATAATTCAAGGAAAATAATTTATTCTTATTCTTAATCATTTATAATAAATCAATTGTTGGGAAAATAATTTTTTAAAGCTACTTCTATGAAAAGTGTAGCTACTTAATTTTTAATTTAAAATTTTGATGTAGTAAATAAAAAAAAAACAAAAAATTACGAAAAAAAATTACATTGGGTTGCCATATTATGGGAAATAGCTCCTTTACTATATTCCGTGGGTGGAAGCCTTTTGATTTTGGAAAAAGTTTAAAGCTGTTCAGTGTTATCGCAGCTGAGGATATTTTTATTTAAACTTTTTTTCCTTTTAGATCTTTTAAATAAGTAAATCAATTTTTGTTATTACCCCTGGCATAAATTAAAAAACCTACTGATTAAAATATACCTACCTGGCGCCTAGACAATTTTGAGAGCTTATCAAAGACGATTTAAGATAAAATAATAACTAACAGAGTACTCTGAATATATATCATGCATATACATACATACCTGCAGAGCAACAAAGCTTTCAACAGCGCTTAGCTGGGCCATCAACAGCAACAACACATCACAAAATATCTGACTACTTGCAAAGTAGCCACCTCAACGCGTATTGCTTTCGCATTGTACGAGCATTTCTGCTTCTGAGCGACGAAACATCAACAACGAAATTTATTATGTATGCGTTGCGCATACGCACCGTAGCACCGATACAATAGCGCGATAATTCATGACACATTTTCGCTGTGATAGACTTGTTTGGCGAACAACCAAAAGCGTCAGTGTAGTATGAAATGTATGTATGTATGTATGTGTGTGCGCATATCTTGATGCAAAACAAACTGTTCATATGTACGCAGATTTATTTGAGTGATTGAGTGCGTGTTTGCTAACGGCGTCACTCCGACGCATGAATCTTCTTAGCCAACTTTTAAGTTTGATTTATTTATATTTGCACATTTATTTTTTACATTTCCTTTACTTCGTTGATGTGCAGCTTTATAACGTTTTTGTTTTTTTTACAAATGGTTTATGTTGCGCATACGAATATCACCACAGTGCGCGTATTTTTCGTACTTTACCTTTAGAGCACCTGACTGCTGACAGACTTTCGCACTGGGTGAGTTGTCTGTTTGTGTTGTTTGTTTTCTGCTTGCTTGGCCAGCTGATTATTCTGATAAGGCTGTTTGCTCTTCTATGTTTCATGTTTTTGTTTTGGCTATCGCAGCAGTTGCCAAAGTAGGTGAGTAAATATATAAATCTTGTTGAGAATATGTGACTGGAATGGCTGACAGCTCTTTGTTTTTATAGACTGCCTGGCTGCCATGGCGTCAATGTAGTTGGCAGACAAGGTGTCGCTATTTATCAGCAAATCATTTGAGTTCTTCATTTTGGCTTTTTTGCTGAAAATGAGCTGATTGTGTGTCTGTTGAATTGCTTATCTGCTGAATGAAAATGCATTTTCATGTATTTCAACAAAATTCATTTGAATTAATTAAAGAGGAAAAAAGTAATTTTTTAGTTTTTAAAATATATATTCTGGTATCAAAATCGAAGTAGTCTGAGCGTGGTGGTTCAAAAGTTGTTTCAATATACCTCAGTGATTCAGTACTGATTTCTCTGCGTGGAGACAAAATAACAGCAAATTCGTCAATTAAACCGAAAATATTGGATACTCACATACCTACGAGGTCGTTATTCAAAGATATCATGAAGTTAGCTCAATGGGAATCTGAATATAACTTCTATAGTAATGTTTAAGAAAAAAGTGAAGCTGATCAAACATGAAATGTGAATTTTGGGAAACCAACAATTCCGAATTATTAATATTTAAAACCTGGGTAAGGTCAGGTTAGGTCGAAGCGGTTGTCCTGTGAGGCACACTCAGGCTCATAGCCGGTTGTAATGCCACTTGAGGTACTTGTTCTTATCTCTCCTGAAACCAATGTGCGTTTTAAAAAATTTTAGAATATCTCCGATATCTGCAGAACTAAGATCTTCCAATTCATTAAAAAATTATCCATCTAAAATAGTAAACCTACGTCTGTATAGAGCAGTACAATGGAACAGAAGGTGCCAGGTGGTCTCTTCCTCTACCTCATCTAGTCAGCTTCTGCCGAAGTCATGTGTTTGCACACCCATCCTTTAGGCGTTTCTACCTATTAGGCAGTGTCCCGTTATAACAGAAAACAGTGTGCTAAAACTGTGCTTAATTTGGGTTAGCAGACATGCAGTGCCTTTAGCATTGAGAGCCGGCCACAATTGTCAGGCGATTCTGCAGGTGATTTCATTGCGCCATATTTCATTCAATGCTCTTACGATTTCCTCAAAGATAATCAGTTTACACGTTGACAAGGGAATGCCTATATCATTGTCTGTGTGCTCATCCACTGATTTGATAACGAGTCTCGCTAGTTCGTCGGCTCTACAGTTAACCTCATGAAATGACTCAGTCATCTCGTTAAGAGATGTGCGACATTTCATGGCTACCTTGGAGGTTGTCGAATGCTTTGTGAGGGATTTTCGCACCGCCTGGCTATGAGTGAAAATGTAGATAACATCTCCAGATATCGCATCACACTATACCACAATAGCGGCATTCATTATTGCCATCAGTTTGGCCTAAAAAACATTACAGTAGTTGGGGGTCGGAAAACTGAAAGAGATACCCAGTTGCTTGGAAAATACACTTCTGTCCATTCTACTATCGAGCTTTGAGCCATCTGTCTATATATGGATGGACTCGCCCTGTCTTACATTATCTCACTTCCACTCTCCACTTGAGGGTAGGAGAGTCGAGAACGTGTAAAACCTAAATAGCATTCATTTGCAGCGAAAGCCAGGAAGTTCCTTATGAGTTCCCACTTTTCAGGTACATCTGCAATGTTGTTGAAGAAAATTCTGAGACCAATAAACTATGAAAAGCTTCTTCAGAAAATTCCTGCGATTACAACCATCGCTCTCTCACCATAGCGCTCAATTTCCAGGCTAACTTGAGGTACGTGGTACATTTCTACCGAAAATGGGCGAGTAGCGCATCCAACCCTACAAGGCTACGCGACGAATTGTTATCCTTCCCATCTAACTGCACACCAGCGTCTATATCATACCGAAATCTAGTTTACACCCCAATTTAATGGAGGACTAAGCTGAGAGTGATATGTTTTGTTAAAATATGACATGGGAGCATTTTATCTGATACCAAATTCTTCAGACTCATAAAGCTTATCTTATTTTACATCGAAGTTCTACCGAAGTTATTAAATGCTTGTCAAAGAGACAAGTTGAAGTGGCAGATGGGTCACGGAATCTATTTGCCAAGCGATCCAATAAATCTATCCGAGGGTTGATGGAAGAAGTTTAAGACGCTAATTAGTTTTGCTTGTGACCCCTTCAGTTGAGTGCAACGGGAATACACAGAATAGAAGACTGAATTTCTCTTTAATAACTTGAGCCGCAACTCCAGATATGAGCTCTCAAAGAATAATGCTGAATATTACCACCGCAGAATGTTAACCCTGGGTAAACCACTGTTCGAGAGTCTCGAACAACTGTCTGGCTTAAACGTCAACAACCTAAAAAGGTTCTTAAGCCGCACAGACTGGATATAGTCTTGCTGTAAATAGCTGTTAAACAATTTGGTAACGAGGATGTGGCAACAAAATGGTGCGGAAGCGCTAGTTGGATTCTGGATGAATCACCACACTAACCAGCCAACCAACCTGCTGGTTCCTCTGGCAGTGACACTGAGAGACGGAATCGAAGGACTGAAATTCGTTCTGACTCTACCGTCGTCTCACAACGTAAGTTTACATTATAAGGCAGATAAGACTTCATCGCTAATGACCTCTAATGTCTTTGAATGAAAACGTTACTCTTTTACTATACCTATGCGTATCTTATCGCTCAGAACGACAGACGTCGCGAGCTTTGCAGCTGCGAACTAATTTGTGCGGCTGTATGCCAACACTCGTCCCCAAAGGATTAAAGGAAGCTAAAGAAAGGAAGTTTCTACGACTCTCTCCTAAGTAGTTTTACAACGAGAAACCAGTAGCAGCAGCCACTGCAACTTAACGTAACTTAATACCATTATTTTTTTTATATTGTTAAGGCTTTTTAAACAATTTTATGCACACCTTTCAAGGCGTCGTTTGAAATGGTGTTTTTTGGGTGTTTCTTTAAAAGCGTAAAAAAGATTTTTTTATTTTTTTCACTATTTTATTTTTCGATCTATTGTTAAAAACTAAACATTTTTTTTTGGCCACACGAGACTCGTTCAAAAAGCTGTTAACCTTCAACAATTGGTCAGCCTCTTCTAATATCTGAGGCGATATTTTGAGAAAATTTTGTTTTTAAACTAATTTTATGTACAACAAAACGCGATTATTGGAGATATATGTAAATTGGGCCGACTTATGTAATAAATCTTAATAATTTTCTTAAAATATTTTTGGAAAAAATCTGAAAATATAAAAACATTTTATAATGCCGGTGGAAAATCGATACTTTTTTTTTGGTGATAAGCTCTATTTGCCTTAACTTGTATAGGAAATTTTTTTAAATAATATTTTTGAAAATATAAAATTGTTATTTTATTTTGAGTTGCTGTATAAAATATAGCCATAAGTCATAAATATTAGAAAGTGCACAAAAAAAAAAAAATTAATCATCAAATTTTGTTTTTGATTAATTTTTTACTAACAAAACAAAAATGGTTTTAAGTGACTGAAATCTTATTTTTGACCTTAAGCGCTTTATTGCTTGTATGTTTGTATACTGCAGCTGTCTAGTGCACACGCCTGAAATATGATTGATGTACAACGATGCAAGATTATGCCCTTTCCGATAGAATGATTAATTTTGCGCCACCTTGACTAATAAAGTTTTTGTATTTTAACATTATACGATTTTTTTTTGCTCTCAGTATTGCATTAATTGGATTATATCAAATATTTCTTTCCAATCTCTTTCAGGCAAATCCCAGGGGAGCTGCAGCCAGGCGCAGTGACTTCGGTAAGTAGATTTTTGAAGTAAATATTTGCTAAACAACGTTCGATGATTATTTCGATAGAACTTGCTAGTTCAAAAATTCTCTCAAGTAACTTAATCTATTCGTGTTAGCTTACTGAAATGTATAGTAAAGGTTCCGTGAAAAATGCATGGAACGTTAACCTTCGTCATTTTGGCGATGTACTACTCCATATTAAAAGCATCCCATATATAAATAATGTCCACAAATAATTTTATTTTTGTGTTTAGTTAATTTCTAATTGAAATTAAAGGAAATGCACGCAATATTTGATCGCTTTTATGGCATAAAAAAGCTTGAAAAAAAGAAGGTCCTTAGCCGTTTTGACAGTCCAGTGTGACCATTTGGTTTTTTAGTGATACAGATAGTCTTAGTTTATTCAGTTAATTTCCATATAATAATGTAGCATTTGGTCAGTATTTTCTCTTTCTTGAAAATAGAGTGAGTGACAGTCAATCCCTGGAGGCGCCTCGAAAAAAATGCTATTGTGGTGTCAATCATAACTCGCAGCAAAATCATCTGGAACAAAAAAATTAAAGTGCATTTTTTAAAGAAAATATTTCTCAAAGTATACCTGGGGGGATTTTTGCTGTTCTTTTATTTACCTATAGCCTGTAATAAACTTGTATTTTCATAGCTGGTATATACCTATGAAATGAGACTTTTTTCAATTTCAAACGTTTATTAACAAAAAATTGTTACAAATTTAATCTTAAAAATAATAGCCATCGCTAGCGACACATTTTTCCCATATCTCAGGCAATTTGTGGATGCCGCGCCAAAAAAAAGTTGGCTGTCTTTGGCCGCAAACCAATCATCGAGCCATTTTTTGGCTTCTTCGTGAGAATTGAAGCGCTGCTCGGAAAGTGCGTGGCCCATCGATGCGAACAAATGATAATCGGAAGTCGCCAAGTCTAGTGAGTAAGCCACATGCACCAGCGGTTCCCAATCGTACGCCTCCACCAATTCCCGGGTCGCTCTTGTTCGATGTAGCGGTGCATGTGGCGGTGCATTGTCATCAAGAAAAAATACTTTGTGACGCCGGTCGGCATATTCTGGACGTTTTCGGTGTATAGCGCTGTTCAAATCGGCCAATTGTCGTTGGTAGCGTGCAACGTCAACTGTTTCACCTGGTTTTAATAGCTCGTAACAAATCATACTACGCTGATCCCAGAAACACACAGCATTGCCTTGCGGCCGAAGCGATTTGGTTTGGCCGTTGTTTTTGGCTTGTGGCCGGGCGGACCATAGGATCGTTTACGCTTGGAATTGGAAAAATACACCCATTTTTCATCACCCGTAACGATTTGATGCAAAAACGACTTTCTTTTGAACCGGGAGAGTAGAATTTCACAAGTGGTTTCACGATGTCCGCAAATCGTAGTTTGAAGGCACGAAATTCGACATTTTTAAGAGCGACAAAAATGCATTGTTGTATGAAACGTAACAAACAATGAACTGAATATTGTTGACAGATGACAGACGAAAAAAATAAGACAGGTTTAAAAATACTCTTAGCGACATCTATGGACTAATAGCTGAAAGTCTCATTTCATAGGTATATACCGTATATATATGAATAAACTGAAACTGAATAAATAAACTGAAATTTCTCATAAGACAAAACTTGATTATGGCCAGAAAAATCGGCAAATTTGGTATTGTAAGATTAATATTTCATAACAAAAAAAATGTCTCTACGATTGCTGAATAATGTGAGGAAAAACTATGTAAAATTCCAAAATAATTAGTTTAGTAGATTTTAAGTGATGGCGAACAAGAAAAGATGCTTGAAAATCGAACAGGTTGGAAGTCCGCATTGCTCTGATCGACTTGAAGTTTTTACACAAAATACTTTTATTTTAGGGATTTATGTAAATATTAGGCATTCATTTCATAAAAATGCAAAAAAAAAATCTAAACTCACTGCACTATTGTCACCCTAGCCAGTAGAATAGGTGTACCTCACAATAACTTCTGCAGGAGTTGTGGAAATGAAGAAGTAATTGACTCGGCACAACACACCCTCTGTGAAGGTACTGCACTTCAAAGAAGCCGTGTCAAATATTATGGCGATTATTTCTCTAAAGACCTGGGAAATTTGCTAAATGTCTCACTGGAAGGACTAATTAAAAGATTAAAATGATTTGATGAACTTAGTTCTTCTTCTTCCTAGCGTCACAGTCCTTGGATAACCATTACTTCCTTCACAGCTTCTTGCCCTCGATCTCGATTTACAGCCACTTCCCTCAAACATTGCACGCGCATTTTCCTAAGGCGTTCCCTTTTTCTTTTTCCAATTGGGCGAAGATCTAGTGCCTTTCTCGTTGATCGCTCCCTTGGCATTCTAGCCACATACCCCAGCCATCTAAGTCGTTGAGACTTAATAAATCTTATTATAGTTTCTTTCTTAACTATGTCTTCCAGTACGGCATTGTGCCTAATGCGCTTAGTGACATCTGCCTGTCTAGGCGGACCATAAATCTTTCGGAGCATTCTTCTTTCGAAGCACATTAGCTGTTTTCTCTAGTTAACTTTCAGCGCCCATAATTCACAGCCATATGTAAGCACAGGTCATATTAGTGCTTTATAATTTTTGCTCACGCGATATTATTTTAGATCTGAACAATTTTAGATTAGCTTTATATGCTTTTTTGACTGCCCGCATCTGTCATTGATTGCTACCGACATGCCTTGGTTGGCTGATAATGAAATGCCTAAGTAGGTGAACTCATTTACACATTGGAATGTGTATGCCCCACACTCCAGATCAGTGGATGCAATGGTTGATCTTGATCGGACCATATATTTAGTTTTTTCTGCATTGATTATCAGTGCACCTAGATGTATTCTTTTTTCCAGCTTTTTGAACGCAGCCCGCAGCTCGTTTTTAGTTTTCGCCATTATTAGTATATCATTTGCATAGGCACACATTTGGAATGGCTTGTTGTAGATCCTTCTATTCGGGTTTATTTCGTTTAGTATTGCATGTAGCACCAAGTTAAATATCAGTGTTGAGAGGGCATCGTCTTGTTTAACTCTTGAGGCAATAGAGAACGCTTTGTTGTTGTTGTTTTAACAGTAATAGAAGCCCCGTCTGTGTAGTTCACATCACCGGTCGTCCTCGTCTGGCTCATCTAAAGGTATGCCCAGGAAACATGATGTTTCAACGGGTTAGGTCCAGAGGGAGACGGGTGTTAGTGATGAGTAGGTTTTAGAGGGCATGTGAAAAGGTGGTTAGTATCGTGCGAGGTGCCTTCATATGCCCGACATAAGTTTAGTATGTCGGGGTCAATACTGGATAAGTAGGAGTTTAACCTGCTACAGTATCCAGAACATAATTGTGCCAGTGTTACACGTGTCTCACGGGGAAGCTGGAGCTCTTCGTCTGCTATAGGTGGTGGTTGGACTCCGATTACGGCATTCACAGGACGGGAGCTTAAGAAGGTGGTGACGGTCTCTCGGTGAATGTCGTTTATTGACTGTCTAAACACTGTGTGGCCCAGTAGATTTCTGTCAATTTTTTTCCTGGATCTCGTCGGCGTAGTTTAAAAGGTGTCTCCTAACGTGCAGGTGTCTGTAAGTGGAGAACCTGCGGTAACACCCTAGTAGGAACTGCTTGCTGAGCAGTTTGTTGTGCTCCATTACAGGGAGAACTTGTGCCTCATTGTGAAGGTGCTGAATAGGGGACATCAGGAGGCAACCGGTAGTATTTTGGCATGTCTGCAGCTTTATCCACTGGGTGTCACCATAGAGAACGCTTCCGTACATTCAACTCGCACTATAACTTTTGCTGTCGTATTTAAGGGTCTTAATAACAAGTTCAATAAGCTTTGTGGGTATGCCTATAGACTGCAACAAGTATTTTATTTTACTTCGGTCTACGCTATCAAATGCCTGCTGAAAATCGATAAATAGGCAGTGAATATCAATGTCTTACTCATATAGTTTTTCAAAGATTTGCATGACTATGAAATCCTGGTCGATCGTCGACCAGTTGGCTCTAAAAACTGTTTGGTAATCATCTAGTATTTCCTTAGCACATTGGCTCGGCTTCAAATATAGTATATTTGTGAAGACCTTGCACCCTGAGTTCAGCAGCGACATGCCACTGTAATTTCGATAGTTTGCTTTATCGCCTTTTTATGCAGCGGATCAGTAATACTTTTCAACTATTCTGTAGGTAAGGTGTTGGCCTCCCATATTTTTATTATTAGTAATAATATTGTGCAGATGTATTGAGGAACTTAGTTAGGGGAAGGAGATCATGCAGGAAAAATGCAAGTATCATAGAGGGTCTTAGGGCCACCGAGTGCCGTGTCTTAGACAACTAACCTGTCTAACCTCAGTTAAGGCCTGGCTAACCTGGTTTGAGCTGTCAACTAATTGTCGCGCCTATTATTTGTCTATCCACTCTTAGCCACGACTACAACTGGATTTTGAGTTATTAATATTTCAATTATTTTCACCATAAAAAGAAAACAAAATGATTTCTCCATAATTACTAAAATCTTACATTAATTTAACTTGCCTACATTTCTAGTTACAGCATGAAAATAATTCCTTATAATCCTTTTAGTTTTTAACATCTCATAGTTGATTCTTTGTGCTTTGTAGTATTTTTATTTTTCCCTTTCATTTCGCCCCACTCCTCTAGTAATCTAAATACATTTTTTTCTGTTTACATTTTTAATTTAATTATCTGCGCATTTGCGGCGCTATCACTCGTACAAGCCTGCGCTTCTTATTATTATTGTCACCAACTATTTTTTCCAAAGGTGTTTTTTCAACGTTTGCGCTCGTCATTGTTGCAAATGCAGCCAGTATTTTTCAAGTTTCTATCCGCCACTTGATTAGAAAATAAAGAGATGAGTAAATAAATAAAATAATGAGCTGCTTGGGAAAATGCGCAAAATGAATGAAGTGCGGCAAATGGAATGCAAGTCGTAAACGAGAAAACAAAGTAATAAAAAAATGTGGGATTAATAAATGGAAGGAGCAGGAGAAGAAGCAGCATACACAATAGTTGATAGCGATAAATGCGATAGTGGCAGGTTGCGCTGTTTAGCAGTAAAGTAGAAGAGCGCAGAGGCATGCAACGACGAAGGCGCCTTAGCATTGTAGACAGAACCCATTAATTACGAAATAAAAGTGTATTTAGAGAAATGTGAGAAAATGCAGGACACGGAGGAATTAAAAAAAATATATATATGACAAAGAAAATAACTGTAGGTGAGTGTAAAAGCACAAATATTTTATATTACGAAATAGAGAAAACTCCATTAATGGATTGAAGTATAAATAAGTGGTGAATAAGATAAGGAAAGACGAGTGGAAAAAAATAAAGATAAAAATGGTAAGAAGAAAAAAGAGATCAGTGTAAAAACTGCCTTATTTATAAAAAATAGAAACTAAAGCAGTAACCGAAAATAATTTGAGAGTAAGCCACAGGGTTCCCGGACATAGAAACATAGAGGGAAACGAAATTGCTGATGAGCTTGCCAGGAAGGCGATTGAATTGGCCTCAGATACCTCCTACCCGGCCATCGGCATCCCCCTGTCCGTTGTGAAAGGGGAACTTTACAAATTATTTCTCAGAAAAGCGCAAAAAAGATGGAGCTCCATTTTTTCATGTGCCATTTTGAAAACCCTTTGTCCCCAGTACAATATACGAAGGACTCAGAAAGCCCTTGGACTCCTCGCCATTCAATTTCCAAACTCGTAGCTGTGTTTACCGGCCACTGGACGATCGGCGCACACGCGGAAAAGCTAGGGTTACCGTTTAACCCCCAGTGCAGAAGCTGTGGGGACCTTTCAGAGAAGGAGTCTGTTGAGCACTTTCTCTGTAAATGTCCGGGCTTGGCAGCTAGACGACTAAGATCACTGGGCGCTTCTTTCTTCGACAGCCTGGAGAAGTGCGCCAACCTAAATCCGGTCAATCTCCTCCATTATATCAACAGCTCTAGCTGCATGTTGGAGGTCTCATAATGGTATCAAAATGGCGCTTCAGTGCTACTGCGCATTTTACCTACCTACCTACCTACCTAATCCACAGTGCCAGGTTTTTGAAGTCAAAAAGCCAAATAGTTGTATACAACACAAAATGTAATTCCAATGCTTTTAATACACAAGACCTGTACGACTAGCTCGACTCACTATCGTGTCGATCCTGAAAGGATTTACACTATCGACAAAGGATACAAAGCTTGGCATGCTGATTTTTTCTTTTGGATTTTTCCATCCACCCCTAGATTGCTTCGGGGTAGAGGGCCAACAAGGCGTCCTAAGAAGGATATTTACTTACTCACCCTGCGTCTAGGGTCTCCTGTTTTGAGAAACCTATGCTCAATGCTCTTCAGCATAACTTTTCATTTCACGCTTCTTTTTTCGGATAATATCCTCCACGAAATTTGCGACGGCATTCCATTTTTCTTCGTCTATCATCATTTTCTCGATAATTTCTTCAGGTGTAAATACACCAATAGCTCGTTGCAGACATGTTCTCTCTACGTTCCACCTCTCGCATTTAAAGAAGGTGTGCTCCGCATCATCATACTCAGTATCTCCATATATGCAGTTTGGTAGGCTCACTTTTCCCATTCGCCATAAATACTTGCGAAAAGACCCATGTTCGGACAAAATCAGTGTGAGGTAATAGTTAACCTCACCGTGCTTTCTTTCCACCCACTTTTTTAGATTGGGTATTAGTCTCACTGTCAATCTACCATGCCGTTCAGAGTTTCATCTTGCCTGCCAAAGTGTGAGCGTTTGAACTCTAATATCGGAGAAGCGTGGTACTGGTCATACTGATGGATCCAAGCTAGATGATGGGAACATTAGGATATAGATTTGGAACTGAGGAGCAACATTCGTAGCAAGGTTTCAGAAAAGCTTGTGAATGGGCTGTCTTCCAACTATATTTCGGGTAAAGTAGTTTTCCCTATCGAAATTTATACTCACGAATAGCTCCTTAGCAGACTCTAAGAATGCAGATTCATCTAAAACTATTTTGAGATCTGTAAACGACTGCAAAACTCTTCTGTGCTCATTGGGAACCAATAGTAAGGTAAAGATATCATAGTTTCTAGACTTAAAAAGTTTGAAGTGCTTCCCCCAAAACGTGGAGCCCAGCGGCGGCTGCATGGTTTAGAATCAGTAGTATTTTCCTGGAGATCGACCTTCAACTCATACATAAAAATCTCTTCCCCGTTTTAATGCTGAAGTCGTATGGAAAAATGAAGATTACAAATAACCTGAAACACAGTTCTAGTATAAACTAACAGTAAGTAGGCAGATATTATGAAGTATGCACTTTGCCCTGAAGAGCTACTTTGCAGTTTCTCTTATGCCAGACCAAATGCACCTTTGGCGATACTGAAGCATTGTGTTTTTCTTATTTCGCTTACTTCGTGGAGTTCACGCTGCTCTAACACAATCATGTTCTCGATAGTGTAGCTCTTACTCATCTAGAATCGACCCAGACATAATCAACATATGTTGGACAAGTGAAGGTACTCCGCATGGCACTAACTCTGCATATGCTTTCTATGCACTAACTTCTTCATATAGGTACTTCTTTGAAACCACTTATATGAAATCGCTTTAAATCTCGTCGCATCTAGTCGAAACAGCCTGCTTTTTGGGCACACCGTTGGATGAGATAGAGAACGATAGCTCTTGACTATCCCGAATGGCACTAACTCTTTGCATACTTCTTTGAAATCACTCATATGATACCTCTTAACCTCTCGTCCCATCCAGTCGAAACAGCCTGCTTCTTGGGTCTACCGTTGGATGAGATAGAGAACGACAGCTCTTGACTACCCCGAATGACACTAACTCTTCATATACTTTCTTGAAACCACTCTTATGAAACCTCTTAACTTCTCGTTCCATCGAGTCGAAACAACCTGCTTCTGATGTGTACCGTTGGATGAGTTCAAGAACGACAGTTCCTAACTTTAATGCACCCAGCACCGATCTGTGTGCTGATAGAACAACCACAACAACTTTTCTTGTTGAAATGCCTTCGTGTGGGGTCAGAATTTGCGTTTTGACTCTCTTAGTTCCCCCAATAATAGTTCGGGTTCTGTTGGTCTATTTTAAGCGATGGCTTTTCGAGCTAATCAAGTTGTATCTGCGCTGGCTAGGTTACGTCATGTGAATGGATACAAATGCCCAGACTCATTTGAGTCTGATCCTTGCTGATGGTGACAAAGAAAGCGACAAGTCTTCCCGGAATTGGCAAGACCAAGTGAGGACTTGCTTAGTTCACTTAGTGCTCCTAATAAGCGTCCACTAATACAAAGAATTAATGTCTTTCAGCCACTTTAGAAATCGGCAGACACGCGAAGAACTACGTCAAAATACCAAATACTGGAAAATGTTATTCGATCTACCCTCGGGTAGGCAATGCTAAACCTTTGAGTGTATTTTTGCCATACAAAGGCTTCTCATAAAAAAGCTCCTCTCCTCAGCATCAAAGGTGCCATCACATCAATGGTGAGTGTGGCATGCTCCCACTAACACTATAGGATTCCTCCTCCTCGGCTGATTTCCACCCTGGGACCGCGTTAGCATATATATAAGCCGCATTTATGTCAATTGACAGAACAGGTTCCTGCGTCCAGGTTCCGCTCCTGTGGGCGTATGGAGATTTAACGCCATCGATAGTATTCACTCCTCCCTGCCTTTTCAGGCCACTGTGGAGGAAGTGAAACATCGGAAAATGTGCAATAGCCCGATACTCACAAGCTATTGTCTTGTCTTCTGTTTGGTACTGTTGTGAGTGTTTGGCTCAAGCGTCTGTACCCGTCGTCGGTTTGTCTAAAACAGTTGATCTCTATTGTCCACCTTTTAGCAAAGGTACAAAAACTTACTGATAAGCGAATAGACTATATATAAAATGTATTATTTATAAGGTTGTTTTTTGTTTTTTTCTTCCTTTTTTCCTCAAAACTTCCGAATAATGACTTAGCTAGATTAAGTGCACTACTTAAGAAATAATCTAGCTGGCCTTGTTACCTAATTTATTAAATATTTTAATAGTATTGAATACTTAATCTATCTTTCCGCTTCTACTGCTGCTGTCGTTTCTGGGCTTTCCTCTCCCAGTCAGTGCGTTTGAGTCTCGTCACGACTGTAGTCGCGAACGTTTTTGCGGCGTCCCATTTAGTGATTGTCGAGCACATATCCTGGACAAATCTTGCATGGGATGGTGGGTGTTCGAATGCCTTCGCCAGCATTCCTTGTTCTTCACTGAAATGTTTGCAGTGAAAGGCCACATGTTCTGCTATTCTCTTAAATCTACAATAAAAGAAACCAGTTGTTGTTTGCAAATTGGTAGTACAGGACATCGGCTCTGGGGTTGTTTGAGAAAGAACTTCTCTAAAGTTTTCAGATATAGACGGAATGAATTCAAGTATTGCAGCCGTTAAAATATACCAACTGGGCGACTTCTGATTTCGAAAGATCATTTGGGACCTCCAATTTGAGATTTTCAACATATTCGAGGTAGAAAAAAATACTGTTCAACTCAGTTAAGATCGTTTTGAAGTTCCTAGTCAAGCGGAATTATAGTTTTCATGGAGGGAAACATCTAAGTTTCCTATTTAGTTTATTTTTGCGCTGATGCTTACTTGATGTATTTTACATATTTTTTTAATCATGCCACATCCGAAAACTAAGAAATTTAATTAGCGAAAGCAGTAAAAAACCCATTTTCTCAAACGTGCTAATACAAATACTGAAGGGATACTAATAAATGGAATGACAAGTAAGAAAAAAATAAAGAATACAAACAAACAGTGGAACGCAAATTTTGACAAAAAAACTGCAACAAAAACGAACCCACAACAGCTCAAAGCAGAGGAGACGCTCATTGTACACCAATAAACAGCGGATTGCAGCAGTAACAAAGCAAGATGCAGCGAGTGAAATAAAAAGCAACAACAACAATGCGAATAAAGCATTTGAAAGTGTGGCGAGAAAATAAAAAATAATAAAACTTCATATTAAACAACAATAAACAAAGCTGCACAAACAGATAGAAAATAAGATTTTCCTACAACAACCTCATAAACACCAACAAAAAGTGGGCGCAGCAGCAGCAAAACAGTCAAATTAAAATCAACCACAGGCATTTAGAAGAAAAAAATGGGGAAAAAATTGCCAACTACAACCACAGAGTCATGTCAATAACAAAAACAACAGCGCTAACAATGAGAGCAATAAAAGCAACAGCAATTACGTCAACAACACTAACGGTGAAGAGGGGAAAAGGGATTTGAGAAAAGAGTGACAGCAAAAACGAAAAAGTGGTAGCAGCAGAAGCAGCAGCAACGAACTGCGACATAAACAACAACAATACTTGCTGCTCAGTATTACAGCACAAGAGAAGCAGCTGCGCATAAATCACACACGCACACACACACACATTCATTTTCGATTTTTTTTTTTCAAGGTCAAGTGCGCGCAATTTTTATTGCACAACAGCGTCAGAAAACTAACAAAAGAAGCAGAAGAAAAGAGACGAAACAGTAATTGTAAAATTACATACGCTTTAGCAACAACAATAAAATATCGACAAAAAACAGCATACAAAAATGAATACCGGGCAAAAACGTTAAACGAGTGCTGCTTCGGCGCGCATTTGGTAGTTAACATTACTGTTGTTGTAGTTGTAGTTAATTTGTATTGCCACCGCTGCGCATTCCCAGTGGTCACAGTTGACAAATTATGCTTAGCTGTTTTTGTTGTTAATTATAAAATAATTTTAGTTCGTTTTCCAGTAAATTTTGTGGTATTGATTTAGGGTTTCTTCTCATTAAACATAGTATGTATACATATATACGTAACTGTGTATATACAAGGTGGCGCAAAATCGGAAGATTTATAATTTTTACAAAATGGCGTCATACGTCAGTCATATTTGACAATTGTGAACTGGCCAGCTGCACATACAGGCAGGCAAACACTGGAGCGCGGAAGCTCAAAATTTGGATCAAAATAATTTTTCCTTATTTAGTTAAAAAGCCAATGGGAATTAATTTTGCGCCACAGTAACATATATAAGTAGGTCTTCTTGTCCAATGCTATATTTCTTTATTTAAAATTTGAGCAAAAAATTTAGAAAACCATTTAGTTTGCTCGAATTTGTTCGCTATCACAATCTTTATCGCGATCATGGCGCTACATCGGTTCACACACTGGATGACTATCAATCCGCGTAATCGTTTTCTATTCCGTATGCCCACTCGTATTAACTGCTGTTTACGGCTCTTATCCGTTCTCATTTATAGTTCGCTGTTGCCATTTGTGATTCCCGTCTCTTTTCCCTAATCCTACAGGGTGAACGATATGAAGTGTTACCAACTTCACACTGCTTGTATTTGTAAAACAGTTCATGACATCAACGTCAAAATTGTTCTAATGACAGTTCAATATATTGTTTATAGGCCATCAAAAGCATTTGCGTCTCAGTTTTGTTGAATTTTTTTTTCTGTGATGGAATTCAAAAGTAATAGTGTGATTGCGTTATATTTGACTGGAAAATCACAACCAGCCTTTGTTCGTGAGCTCAGTCACCTCAAAGTACTACTATAAATTGTTACAATGATACTGGTAGCATTGCAAAACGCTATGGAGGTGGACCAAAAAAACCCGCAACAACGCCATGGAACGGAAAGTGAAGACTCGACTTGAACGAAATCCACGTCGAAGAAGGAAGAAAAATGGCCAAAGAACTGAAAACACCGCAAGACAGCATTCGACGCATATTGAAAAATAAGCTCAAGGTCAAGGCTTACCAGTTTCAAAAAGCACACGATCTTTCCCCCCAGCAAAAAAAAGTTCGATCAAAGGAGTTGTTGCGCTTGCACGAACGTGGCGGATTTTCTAACATTGTGTTTTCTGATGAAAAACATATCCCAATTGAGCAGTTAATAAACACACAAAACGATCGTGTTTACTTGACCGAACGCTCATACGAGAATTTGAGCCTACGTATGGCCATCGAAGCAATTTTCCATCGCTGATGGATGCTCTCCAATCGTTGTTATCGAGCCTGTTGTCAAAGTGAATGCGACTCATTATCGGGAAAATGTTTTAGAAGCTGCTTTAGAGCCGTGGACACGCAAACATTTCGATCGTAGACCATGGACGTTCCAACAGGACTCGGCACCGTCTCATAAAGCTTGTTAAAAAATCATGGTCCACACTTCATTTCTTCCACAGAGGGGCTTTCGAATTCACCAGACGCAAATTCGATGGATTATTCCATCTAATCCGTTTTGGAGAGCAGGGTCAGGACTAAAAAATATGCCAGTATGGATGCGCTGAAAAAAGCGATTTTACGAGAATGGGCCAAAATACCTCAAGATCACATTCGTGCAGCATGCAACTCATTTTTTGACCGCTTGAAGACTATAGTCAAGGCAAAAGGTGGTCATATCGAGCTAAAATGAATATATGTTAAAATTGTAATCATTTTTGAACAATTTTGCCTTTGAAATCAATAAAAACTAATTTCACACAAAAAAGTTATACAGGTATTTTTCCCGAATCTAATTTACTGACAACTTTTCTCCAGAAAATGCAAGTCCCGACAGTTAAAAAATAATAATAAATAGTAAACGGAATTTTATTAATGTATGTAAATCATATGGACTCCATCATCAAAAAGCAATATTGTGTGACAATAACGTTAGATATGAGGAAACAGTGCCAGAATTCTTGTATTCTTCAAATTGTAAAACAATGGACCGCAAGCGATTTTGGACTCCTATCCAGAGACAGAGAGAGACAGAGACAGAGGCAGAGAGAGAGACAGAGACAGGGAAAGGGACAGGGACAGGGACAGGGACAGAGACAGAGACAGAGACAGAGACAGAGACAGAGACAGAGACAGAGACAGAGACAGAGACAGAGACAGAGACAGATACAGAGACAGAGACAGAGACAGAGACAGAGACAGAGACAGAGACAGAGACAGAGACAGAGACAGAGACAGAGACAGAGACAGAGACAGAGACAGAGACAGAGACAGAGACAGAGACAGAGACAGAGACAGAGACAGAGACAGAGACAGAGACAGAGACAGAGACAGAGACAGAGACAGAGGCAGAGAGAGAGACAGAGACAAGGACAGGGACAGGGACAGGGACAGGGACAGGGACAGGGATAGGGACAGGGACAGGGACAGAGACAGGGACAGGGACAGAGACAGAGACAGAGACAGAGACAGAGACAGAGACAGAGACAGAGACAGAGACAGAGACAGAGACAGAGACAGAGACAGAGACAGAGACAGAGACAGAGACAGAGACAGAGACAGAGACAGAGACAGAGACAGAGACAGAGACAGAGACAGAGACAGAGACAGAGACAGAGACAGAGACAGAGACAGAGACAGAGACAGAGACAGAGACAGAGACAGAGACAGAGACAGAGACAGAGACAGAGACAGAGACAGAGACAGAGACACTGCCACTGCCACTGCCACTCATTCTCACGACATCGGAACCCAAAACTCGTAGTCTGGCTCTAGCAAAGGCAGGACACTCACAGAGAAAGTGCTCAGTGCTATCCGCCTCCTCCAAGCAAGACAGGCACACTGGGTCCTCAATGATTCCAATGGTGGTCATATGCTGACTCCCTGGGTTGTGTCCTGTAATAATACCGACCATCAACCAAACGTCTTTTCTTCCAAGTTTTAGTAGAAAGTTTGACAGCTTTCTGTTTGCTATTCTGCAGCGTTCTAGGTCGGACGATCGCTCTTTATGTAAATTGCATACATAATCGCTGATCCAATTCATGATTCTTGCGGAACTGATTCCGATTATTGGCTCTGGCCCTTATGGGGGAACCGCTGATCCACGGTTGACCAATTCATCGGCAATTTCGTTTCCTTGAACACCGGAGTGTCCTGGAACCCATATAAGTACAAGCCTGTTCTGTCTTGCGACTGAACTAAGCTTCTTCTTACATTTTTGAACAATCTTTGAGGTTTGCTTCGCGTTCTCCAGGGCCTTCAGTGTAGCCTGACTGTGACTGAAAACTCCAATCTGTTTCCCGCCCCATCTCCTCTTGATTATCCATTCGGCTACTTTCAGGATGGCGAAAACTTCCGTTTGGAAAACAGTTGCCATTTCCCCCATGGCATAGTGATACTTATTACTAACGTTTAAGTACCATCCGGCTCCAGACCCTTTTTCATTCTTGGGCCCATCGGTAAAGAAAATATTGCTCACGCAATGGAAATCTGACATCAAATTTCCTTCCAAATGAAAAAAATCTTCAAATGGGTATCAGGTCGTCTTTAGGTGCCAAAAACAGTGGACGTCATGAACTTATACCCCAACCCAAAAGTATTAAATATATCAAAATTTATCAATACCTACGTGCTGACCTTATAATTATGTCACGCACCTTATAAAATAAATGAAAGGAAATGGAAATATAATGAAGTTACTCCTCGCCCAATCTGTTTCTAATTAATGACATTTAAAAATTATATAACTTTTCGCGTATTGAGGTCACTAACGGTACATACATACATACATATTTCACATTTTCCTCTACACCGCCATTTCAAAATCATGCCACCACTGCCGTCCTTCTTGACTTAAGTTGCAGTTTATATTTATGAATATTTGCCTCACCTTTTATGTAGCTTTTGTTGTTGCTAATTGGTTTGTCACTGCTGGCATCTTCAACACATTTTTTCTGCTCCCTTTCACTTTTGATTGCTATGCTGGCGCATAAATAAATATGAATATGAATTCACCTCAACACTCAATGACACTTGACAGTTTTTATTAGTAATATTTAATTTTAATTGATTTGATTGATTCTGTTTTTTTTCAATTTTTGTATTTGTATAAATGCAACTTTTTATGGATAAGTTTAAGCAATTTTTTTCGCCCATTTTGTAAACTTAGCACTGTCTCGATTCCTTCTATTTTTTAATGATTTTTCACATTTATGTTTTTTTCTTCTTTTTATGCACTTTTTTTTGCTCAGCTCTTAACAATTTATGCAACTGCATTCATATCAAATGCCGTCACTCAAATACCGCGCTTGCATTACAACAAAACAGCTTCGCCTCCAACTATCAACACAAACATTACATTAATAAAAAATGCAAGCAACAACAATAACCAGCATTACATTTCAATTTCAATGCTGCGGCTCTCCACTTCCACTTTGTCCTTCACCTCAGCAGCTTCAACTCATCAGCTGTGCTGGTGGGTTAGATTGAATGAGTGAATGACTCACTGACTAATAGGCGCACTGACTGACTAAAAGTCAGACAAATTGACTAACTGCCAGATTGGCCGCCTGACTGTCAAACGCCACCTCCTCTCAGCTAGCTGGCTAACAATCTAAGCCACTTCAACCGCCAGCCACCGCTCAATGCGTTTATGGTGTAAGAAGTGCCGCGCCCACATCAAGTAGCATTCATACCACGACAACAAGCTTAGCAACAGCAATAGAGCTGGCGATGT
Source organism: Anastrepha fraterculus (assembly GCA_037575425.1). Lineage (NCBI taxonomy): Eukaryota > Metazoa > Arthropoda > Insecta > Diptera > Tephritidae > Anastrepha > Anastrepha fraterculus. Next base: position 2,500 of record JAYXIM010015737.1, on the reverse strand, counting down.
TGCTACTGATGTTGCGGCTATTCGCTTGCTGCTCGCTGTTCGCTGCAAACACTTGTCATTGTTAAGGTTGTTGGCGGAATGTTGGCTAATGTGCGCTGTATTTCGTTTTTGTTGTATGGTATTTTAATAATACCAGAGCTGCCTGCCTTTGTTGTTGTACTTGCTATTGCTGTTGCTTTGGCCGATGCACTAATGTGTACATTTTTGTTATTGTGGTTAGTAGCAGTTTTACTGCTGCTTCTTCGTCGTTACTCATTTATGCTGGTGTTGCTGTTGGCGCTGCTGCAGCTGTTTGAATAATGAAGTCTAAGACGACCCACATCTGTTTCTAAAGAGTAATTGTTTTCGAGTGCGTTTTTGTTGTTGTATTTGTGTTTTTAGTTTGCCATCAGTTTGCTTTTTCATTCCAAGGGGAGTTAAAAAAATAAGTATCCAGACTGCTTCTACTATAGAAAATCTGCTCATAAGCACTTCTTCTTTGATCGCAAGGCAAATTTGGCAAAAATGTTGGGGGAATAAAAAGCTTCCGAGCACATGTTTTATGTTGTTTCAACTACCACTAGGGAACAACTGGACATGCAAGTTAGACACTTAGAGAGGTCCTATCAGACTGTCTTTAAAGTGACCTGTGCAGTATCCTTTAGCAAGAAAGACTTTCCTCACTGGTGGAGTAAGCAGCTGACCGACTTGAAAGAGAAGGTTAGGAGGGGCTTCAATAAATGCTATTAAATAAGAAACTTTCAAGATTACCGAGTAATTTTGAAAGAGTATAAGAAAGCCATTAGAGATGAGAAGCGCAACTCTTGCAAAGAGTACTGTGAATCCATTGAATCCGTAAAAGACTCAGTCAAACCCAGCAAGATTCTCTCCAAGCACCATTCATGTAAAACTCTTGACAAAAGAGATAATGGGAAGTGGGCTGAATCTGCAGGCGAATCCTTAAAAATCCTTGTTGATGCCCATTTCTCGGAATATTCTATTGCTCCAGTTATTAACGAAGGCGCGGGTTGGCAGGAGGGGCTACCTACGGTTTTCCTGACATCTGTCCTGTCCGCCAACAGAATAAACTGGGCAATCGGTAGCTTTTCCCTTTTCAAATCTTCAGGTATCGATGGTATGATGCCAGTGATGCTTTGGAGGATTAAAACCTTGATGGTTCCCGTCCTTCAGAAGAATTTTTTGTTTCTGCTACTTGGAAGAAAACCAAGATGGTCTTCACTCCTAAGGTAGGAAGGAGGGGCCACGTCTTAGCCAAGCGCATCAGACCCATAAGTCTTAGCTCCTTTAATCTGAAGCTCCTAAGATTAATCAACACGCTTACCTGAAAGGGAAATCTACCGAGGAGGCCTTACATGAGGCAATTTTGATGTCGAAGATGCACCACATTCTGGAAGGCCAGTTGAGGCTGATAAAGACGCCATAAAGGTATTGGTTGACGCAAACCGGCGAATAACAACACGTGAGATCGTTGAGAGGTTAAATCTATCGAATTCAACAGTTTATGACCACCTGAAAGGCCTGGGTTTAACCTCAAAGCTCGATATATCCGCAAAGAAACGAAATTACTTTCCGAACAACCCTATAAAATATTGAAAACATTTTAACCAAAAATCCTCCAAGACTTTTTATAAATATTGCTTCATTCCCATGACCATTCGTTTGGTTTATGAAAGATCGATTTTAACATTTCTTATGTTTTTCCGTATTCTATTAAACAAAGTGGGAACCTTTCAGAGAAGCAGATTGTTGAGCGCTTTCTCTGTAATTGTCCGGGTTTCTTTTCCATTATATCAACAGTTCTGGCTGGCTGTAGATATCTGCCTGTTGGAGGTCTCAAAACTGCGCTTTAGTGCTAGTTGAGGAGTGTTAGTCTGATACTTTAATCATTTCTCGTACCTACCCACCTACTCTTTCTATTCGCTAAGCTCCTGCGCTCGACATAGAATGCATCCAGTGAGATATTAGAGTCTATAGAATCATCTAGTTTATCTTCGTCGAGTTGGGACTTTACTTTTCAATTGCCCTCCTATTCTAGAGTAGTATTTGATGTAGTAGTAAATGAATCTGGGTTGCCGCAAGACTGACATCGGCAATGAGGGTATACATTTTTTAGGGTTCTAAAGATCTCTAGTACTTTAAAATTATAACTGTCAAATGTGAAGTGAGTGCCAGCAGCCAAATTACAGAAAGTAAATGAACCTATTCTGCCTCACCGTCAGGCCAAATAAATAAGCTACTTTTCTGCTTCCGGCCAGTTTCAGGCTGAAAGTGGCAGAAATGGTCAGGATGGTAATTTTTTGGCTGATTTAAAGCTAGCAATAAAAGACTTCCTATTTTCGATGGATGCGTGAAAAAGCTTCACCAAGAATCATAACCTTTCCTTCTCAGTTTCAGATCAAAAAATTCGAATCTCCTTTTGAAATATTTTCTGGAAGCGCATAAACTTTATGTAGATCGCAATAGGGATTCTCATAGAATTTTTTACACGTTATTTGACTTA
>JAYXIM010015735.1:0-11830 GCA_037575425.1 Anastrepha fraterculus | reverse complement strand
GCGCAAAATGAATCATCCTTATTTTTTTACTACAATTTTTATTAAACAAAAATAAAAAAGAATTTTGAGATGATGGATATCTTTATTTTGCGCGACCTTGTGAATAAGAATCTTTTGACAAATGGATAGTTTTGAAAAATCCATTCGAAATTTTATTCCAATAGGAAAAATGCCCCATATTCAAACTAAGTATGTAGGTTGGTTGATGAAATGGTTGAAGTACCAGACTGGCACTCCCCAAGTAGCACCAAAGCGCAGTTTTGATACCATTTTGGGACTTCCAACGGGCAGATATCTGCAGCCAACAGGTGCTGTTGATGTAACGGAGAATATTGATTGGATTTAGGTTGGTGCCCTATCCCAGGCTGTCGAAGAAAGGAGCACCTTGAGGAGTGACCTTAATCGTTCAGCTGCCAAAGCCGGACATTTATAGAGAAAGTACTTAGGAAGTTCCTTCTCTGAAAGGTCCCCACAGCTTCTGTAATGGGGGTTAAATGGTAAACCTAGTTGTTCTGCATGTGTGTCGATCGTCCACTAACCGTCAAACATACCATAGGTACGGGTTTGAAAATTGAATGGCCTGGAGTCCCTAGAACTTACTAAGTCCTCTGTATATTGTACTGTGTCAAAGGGTTTTCAATTTGCAATTTCCCTTTGACAACAGTCAGGGGGACGCTGATAATCAGGCGAAAGATCTCTGACACCAATTCAGTCAACCTCTTCCTGGTGCTCCCACGACAGTCGGTCCAACGTAACCAGAACGACCCGGATTTAGATCCGGCCAACGACGGTCACTTCAGCAGCACTCCCCGTTTATGTATGGGCAATGTATATGCAGCTACAATAACAACAACAACAACCCCTTCCTGGCAAGCTCGCATCCTTACAGGAGATGACTAGTTTGAAACTGCATCATAGCAGCGTCAGAGCCTTGATCGCAGCTTTTCTATCAGAAAAAAGTTAATATTTCCCGCGCTCCAACGTTCCCTTAGCATTTTGCATGCCTGCAGATATCTCAAACACTTCTGCCTGAAAAACGCTAGCAGCTTTCGCCAGTCATAAGGCAATAGATAACTCGATAATTTAAAGAAAACCGCTGCTCAAATTCCGATTTAATCTTTGAGCCGTCCATGAAGGCAGAGCTACCAGCCTCGGTACAGACTTTCGCCTCGTTTCAACCCTGCTTACTTGGAAATATTGCCCTGGTACGTCTCTCAAACTCCAATTCGCGGAGAGACAGATCTGTCCGAAGTTGAGAGAAATTCTGTGTTAACTGCCTAAAAATTCCTCCATGTCCCTTGAGATATTGACTCCAACCTCCAATAACCTGATTGCAGTTTGAGCAGCGTTGAAAATAAAACATGAAAGTGGATGGGAAGTAAGTGCAAAACTACATTAAAGACAGCACTGGGACAATCGTGCATATTTAATTTAATTTTTAACTGAACTCTGTTCCACTTTTTGAAAATTTTTTGCGACGCATTGCAGTGCATAATAATTGTGACATTTTTTCTTGTTGTGTAAATAAAATAGATGCGCTTTCATTTGGAATCTGTGTGTGTGTGGGAGAGTACACACATACATACATACATACGCATGACCTGCAATATATTTCTTAGTGGCAAATATATATTTAAAATATGTTTTTGTGAGTGGGTGTTTATTCAATACGAACGCTGCTACAATATTCGATGGCATTCCCATATATTCGAGCATATGCCGAGGTGCACTAAAGCACACACACACGAACACATTCTAGTTAATATTTATGCAGTTCATGCCTGGTTTTGCGCCCGCTCCTGTCTCCTCGTTTATTTATACTTATTTTACTACTTCTATATGTCGGTGTGGATTTTCCCACTGTTTATTTGCGCCTTGTACTGCGCTAGTGCTTTCTGTTTTTCTTTTGCACAAAAAAATAAACCAAGGAAAAAAATATAGAAAAAATGCTTTGAAACCAAATATTCGTAGGCGACTTGGAAGCACTGAAACTATACTGAACTGTAAACTGCAATGTGCTAGCAACGTTGCCACCACCCACTGTACACACGCCTGCATAGTTACATACACAAATACATACATACATTCGGACATTAATATTTGTATTGCTACTAAAATATTCGTATTTATGTTAGCTCCCGCTTGGGTCGCACTGTGCCTAGCCATAGTTGAAAGTGTAAATATTGCGAAACGGACAAACAATCGATGCACAAATTCGCTATGCGCTCATTCTTTCCCTTTCTCATTCTCCCCCTTTATCGCGCTCTCTCTTGCGCTCTCCTCACCCTCACCCTTGCGCTGTCTCTTTTCGTTTTATCATCAGGCTACTATTTAAATAAACATTTTTTAAATGCCCTGAGCAATAAAACTATAAAAAATTTATGAGAAAAAAAACGAATAATTGAAACGTTTTTTGCGGACGAAGAGCTCTTCAAATGAAAAATATTGTCTGTTGCATTTCGTGCGCTCGATTTTCAATAAAACCACTACTATTTCTATCAGTCGGAGAAGTGTGTGGAATTTCAATTGAAGCGACGGGTTATGCACTAGATCGGGTCGGTCGCCATATGAAAAAAAAAAATCTGTAAAATAAATTGAAAATTATATTGAAAACATTTTGTTTTGATGCTTCTAAAAATCGCTGAAATTTTTTTTTACTAAAAGATGAAGTCCAAAATAAGCAAGACTGAGCTAAAATAGAAACGACAGAAGCTTTGTTCTGACAACTTCGAGTTTATTTATTCAAAATAGTTCCCTCTGGCCTCGATACACTGTTTTGCGCTTTTGATCTACACGCTTTTCGAAAGATTGTTTCAAGTCAGGTTGTTCTTCAGGAGGTCGGCACAAACCTTTTGGATGGTCACTATGGACGCAAAACGTTTTCCTTTCATGACCAAATGTAATTTTTCGAATAGGTAGAAGTCACAGGGAGCCATATCAGGCGAATGCGGTGAGTGATTGATGGTTAAAATGCGCATTTCTAGTCAAGAAATCAGTCACAAGAGTGAATCGATGAGATGGTGCGTTATCATGCAATAAGCGCCAGCTTCCTTCTACGTTGTATTCAGGACGAATTCGACCGATGCAATCCACCAAACGCTTCAAAACGCCAAGATAGAAAATTGCATTGACAGTTTGGCCCATTGGCAAGAACTTCTTGTGAACAATTCCCTTGGAAACGTAAGAACAAATGAGCATCGACTTGATTTTTGACTTCTCCAAACGCGATTTTTTGGGTGGTGGCTCGTCTGGGGCCTTCTATTCGGCACTTTGACACTTACTTTCAGGTTCATGTTGGAAACACCACGTTTCATGACCAGGAAGTTCTCGTCTTCTCTCACCTCTTCAATGAAATCTTTCGAATGTTGAATTCTGAGCAATTTTTGGTCCTCAGTTAACTTGTGCGGACAGAAACGTGCACAGACCTTTCGTAAGCCCAAATGATCAGTTAATCAATGCAATAGATCGATGTTTTGTAGATATTTAACTGCGATTCCATGAATTTCTACGATGATTTCGGTTCATTTTTGATAAATTAACGAACAACTTGGATGAAGTTCTTGGTGATTACTAATTTTGGGTGGCCCGTATGTTCATTGCCATTTCGGTCCTCTCAACCATCTCTAAAACATATAAACCACTCATGAACTCTGGCACGAGATAGACAATCATCGCCATAAACTTTTCTCATCAATTCAAATGTTTCGGTAAACGTTTCGCCGATTTTAAACAAAATTTGTTATTAGCTCTTCGTTCGAAACTCATTTTTGTACCGATGACACAAATATACTGAAACTTTAGATGCAATAACTTCGCTTGCACTGGATGTCAGCCAGGGATGTAACTTCCAACGCACCAAAAATGTGGCGGCATCAAAAACAGTTTTATGACACCAGTCTTTTTTATTTTGGGCTTCACCTGGTATAACTTGGTTATTTGAATTGCGAATTTGAAAAATTAACTGTCATTATTTCTGGTCTTGAGGAGTTTTACATTTCTGTTTATGTTCTTTTGAGCTTCGAAATCGTTTCCACATTGTTGAGTCAGTTACTCAGTGTGCACTGCTAAGATATCCGTTTGTGTAATTAATCTTGCTTTCAAAAGATTTTGCTAAATCTATAACCAAAAAATCATAAAAAAATGTCAAATAACCCAGTTATAATAAAAAAAGCATTCCAGAGATTTTTAGAAGCATAAGAAACGAAAACATTTTATGGTGCCGAAATCGTCTCAATGTGAGCTTTTAATACGAGGGTGAAATTTAAAAATTTTTTTCGACCCAGCCTAGTATAGACTTGGTTTCATATGTATGTGTGCATGAGTCAATCTACTGCGATTACTAGTTTTGAAATTAAACGCAAAAAGAGGTGAGGTGAAGGACTGCTTTAATCAGGAACTGATCACGAATATATGTAGCCGCCAATAAGCTGCATGCCCTGCGCCTCGCAAGGCATGCAATAGCCTAGACAGACAGTGGCGTTAATCGCGATGCGGGAATTCGGAAATATCTCTGGAATTAAGTGCAAGAGTAGATTAGATTAGATTTGTGGGTGGCTGGACAAGTCCAAGCACTCAGTCAGTAGATCATTGTACTACACCCAGATAGATTTCAGTAGAAAGAATAGAGATAGGGGATAACATATGAATGAAAAATAATAATAATAAAGAGAAGAACAAGAAAGACAGGGTGCAATTACATTAATTGTTTTGATATTTCGGTGCAGTGAAAAATTGTAATTTAAGATTTTTTTCCATAAATAATTATTTCTTAGTATCAGGGCATCTACGAGTAATATCCGTATATGTTGCCTGCAGTCGTCCAGCTTTGACTCACAAAACCAACCAAAAAACAAATCAGCTGTTTACTAAACCACGTAAAACCGTCTGCCACACCACAATTTCAATCAGAATCAACTGGGCTGGTAATCCCGACTAACGCCATCTCTCTAGGCTATTATATTCAAAGTAGATCACTGTAGTAGTTATGAATATGACTAAGAATTTACATATATAAATAGTCAAAAAAATGGTACAATACCCTCAAAGGCTCCAGTGATTTATGCGCAAAATTAATCACCCTATCGAGTGTTCAGAGTCCAGTTAAAAATAAAATTATTTGTAAATATGTTGCAATGTATGTATGTTGGTATATGAGACAATTTTGCTTATTAAATTATTTGTGCACATATACAAGGTGGCGCAAAAAAAAATTTCCATCGGTCAAATTAATTTTTTTTGTTTAGTAAAAATGCGATTCAAAACAAAAATTGGATGATTAATTTTGCGCCACTTTTTTTTTTTTTTAAATTGGCGATTTTCCAGTCATGTTTCCAAATTTGATATAAATTCGATCGAATAATCTCTTTTTCAAGTAACTTTGAAGCCTTAGGATAGAAAGTAGGATGTACTTAAAATAGGTCGACCTAAGTCTAAGCCCTCGGTTATTTGACATTTGTGAACCAGACAGTGCATGCAAACAGACAAGCAATGTTTGGACAAAAAAAAAGGATAAAATAAAGATTTCGATCACTCAAAATAATTTTGGTTTTTTACTTAGTTAAAAAGTTATTCAATGAAAATTATACCCACAGATCTACCGTTCGAATTCAATAACCTGTGCGATTGTAATAACCTGTTAGGCAGGCATTAGCGATCACAATCAACAAATTGTGAAGGCCAGTTGGCCAAACTATGAAACAATCAGGAATTGAATAAATATCAGCTTTTATTTATTGCCCCGATTCCTTTTACCTTCCCACCCGTGAGAAGTACATATTAAGTTTTCTAGATTGCTCACAGTAGAACCCTGCCTTCAAGCCACTTACTGACAGAATAATCAATAATTTCTCATTGTCAGCTGACCTTTTTCAACGCACTTAGCCACAACGGCACGAGCGATATCATCAGGGTAACAACTAGATTTGCTTTTATTGTTACTTATCTTCTATTTTTCATTAGAGAGCGTGCGTGCACCACCATACCATTTGGATGAGCTCAACTTCGAAGCCCCCGCGAATGAAACACCCAATGGTAGAGAAATGGAAAAGCTTTTCATAAACAAAAAAATGAGTCGAGGGTATAAACTACTTGGCTTTCTACTTGATTGGTTTTCGTTATTTTCACCATATTAGTCAGTATATATTTTCTAGAAATTCTTGTTCGTATGCTACAGCTGTCTAATTGGTGATTGACGGCTACCATTTGCGATGACTAATTTTGCGCCACTTTATATTATATTTTCATGTTCTCAGAGTCATGCTACTAGCTGAGACTCCACTCTTTATACTCAGCTGGGTTCTTTCACCCATCTCACTCTACTTAGCTAAGAACCTTACATAAAATTTTCCACGTAGTTGAAGAATAAATGCCAACAAGTTGAGAATAACATTTCAGGGTCTTCTTCCACACTTCGCTTTATGAACTTGGCGCGCAGATTTATGTATATATAAAGGGGGATTTTTCAAGAGCTATAGGAAAGTTTTTAAAAAAACACACGAAAAATTCAGAAAAATGCATGAAATGTTTATTTAAATCGATAGTACAGTCCATATAATTTAATGGTTTAAGATTATTTCATGCAAATGTTGACCGCGACTGCGCTTCAAATGGTCCCTCCGCTTAGTCCAATTTTGGCATACTCTTTCCAATCTTTCGGCCGGTATCTCATATATAAATGTTTTAATGTTGTCTTCCAATGCGTTAATTGAAGCAGGCTTGTCTGAATAGATATGAGCTTTAACATAGTCCTAGAAAAAATAATCTAAAGGCGTTATATCGCACGATCTGGGTGGCCAATTGACAGGTCCCAAACGTGAAATAAAATGTTCACCGAACTCGCCTCTCAACAAGTCCATTGTTACGCGCGCTGTGTGGCATGTGGCACCGTCTTGCTGAAACCACATGTCATGCAAGTCAAGCTCTTGCATTTTGGGCAAAAAAAAGTTGGATATCATTTCACGGTAGCGCTCACCATTCACAGTTACGTTACGATTCGCAGCATCTTTGAAGAAGTACGGTCCAAGTACGGTCCTCCAGCCCATAAACCGCACCAAACTGTGACCGTTTCTGGATACATTGGTAGCTCTTGCAATTCTTCTGGCTGATCTTCACTCCAAAATCGACAATTGTGCTTATTTACGTACCCATTGATCCAAAAAAGAGCTTCGTCGCTGAACAAAATTTTTCGATAAAAAAGTGGATCTAAAACTTTCTTAACATAACACGTTGCTAAAAAGCTAAAAAATCACCCCTTATATATATTTTGTTTTAAGTATTTCAATTTCTACAGTTGCCATTCTCAGCTGTCAATGCATAGTTATCGATATCGGCAGTTCTCATGCAGCTAAACGAACACCCTATACATATGTAAACAATAATACTTACGTTCTACTTTAAACTAATCCACGACCATAATTTTGAGTGCCTTTGTCAAATACCAGAACAGTTGTCGTTTCGAATTCTAAATACTGCACTGAATTCGTTTAAGCCTTCATTCTTAAGTCACAACGGCAAGCAGAAACTGCAGCTAAGCTGCTAACTAAGCAAGTAAGCTGCTGCTTAAGAGTTTCCGCGTCTTATGCTCATACTTCGAATGCCTCGTAAATATGTCAACGTCAAGGCCTTGGTGCGATTCGCGTGGCGGGTTATGTGGCATGACAGAGGATCAAATGTTACTAATGCCAGAATTTATATGACGTTCAAGTAGTTGAAGAATTTTATTGGATTCAAGTGGAAATAAAAAGTGGCTATACCTACATGCACATATACTTATACACACATTATAGTACATTCAGTTACATATACAGTTACAGTTGCAGTTAGACGACGCTAAAGTTACAAAATACACTTGCGAGTATTTTTTGTGATTGGGGGCTGCAAAAAGGCATTTCGTATCGTTGCTTACAGCGCTGTATTTTCTATTACATCCATATTAACTGCATGTTGTTGTTGTTTCATGCACTTTGGCACAAAGTAAGATTTTTCCAGTAACAGTTGTAAATCGGATTAAGATCTGCCATGGCGAACACTTGAACTGAAGTAATGGTAACAATTCCATGTTTGGCGGCATTGCTTTTGTTGAAATCAGCTACCACAAATTCTCCGGTATCAGTTCGAAATTGGCGCGCTTGTTGTTGTTTGCGAAAAGTTACAAATTGCAACAAGAGAGTTTTTATAGTTCAACAGCATATTAAGCGATAAACATTTTGGGGAATGGAGAATACCGAAGGGCAAGTGTATGCTTAGCAAGGGGAAATTGAGCGGATTCGTGGAGGGAGAAATTGTAAAAAATCCTCATGCTTTAGCAAATTTGCTTCGCAAGCTCAATATATCGGAATTCAGTTGTGAAAAGGGGAGAAAGGGGCGTATGTGAGGTAAAAAGAAGAAACTTGTGCGATAGACGCAAAGAAATCGGCTTGAAAGGGGTTTCTAAGTAGGGCGAAACGAGAGGAAAGACGCAATGTTTTATTAAGTAATCATTTGTGAGTAGGGCAAAACAAGCCGAAAGTTACTGCTGCAGTGAATGAATAAAATAAACTATATGTAGGAGCTCCTAATGGGAAAGGGAGAGAAACTACTATAACAGTTCACTATCATTTCAAAAGTTAGATGTTATTCGGAAGAGAGGAATAATGGGAGATGGATAAATTGCAAATTAAAAGAGAAAAAGAGATAGAGGAAAGGACAACTATGAGTTCATCTCCGTGGTGACTGGTCAATGCACATCTGGACTCGGTTCGAATTCCCTAATGGCGGCCACCGCAGCCAAATGGATTGGTGCGTGACTATCAATCGGGAGTATGTAGGTTCGAATCTACGTGCATGAAACAGTAAAATATTAGAACAAGTTTTTTCTAATAAGCGTCGTGCCTCGGCATGCAATGGCAAAACTCCGAGTGTAGTCTGCCATGAAAAAGCTCCTCATAGAAAACCATTTCCCGTTCGGATTTGGCTTAAAACTGTAGGCTTCTTGATTTGTGGAATAACATCAAGACGCACGCCACAAATAGGAGGAGAAGCTCGGTCAAAGACCTAGCAGAAGTGTACGCGCCAATTATTTATTTATTTTTATTCTCTTAAGAGGGCAGGCGGAGGATTTTGAGACAGGACGAGGTGCAGCTGTTTTCGAATGGCTCGAAGTTGGATGGACGGTTGCAGAGTAATGTAGAGGGTATTTTTTTTTCTTTTTTTGGCGATTGAGGTAGGGTTCAAAATACCTTCGCACTTATAGCGACCTCTGTGTCCTTAGAGCATGTCTGTTCACCAGCCCTCTGTCACAACTACAAAACGTATGTTTAGCGTCATCGCTCAGCGCTTCGCAGTGTATGCACTTGGGATCGCTTACCTTGCTCACGCGGTATAGGTATCTCCGGAAGTATCTGTGGCCCGAGAGGAACTGAGTTAAGAAGTAGTTCATTTCTCCGAAGCTCCTTTGGACCTATTTCTCAATTGATGGAATAAGCTTCGTCGTCCATCTGCTACTCGGTCCAGTGCCCCATCGGTTTTGCCACCGCAGCGTGGTTTGGCATCTCCGTTCTGAAAAGCTAGTGATGACGTGTTTCTTTTTGGAGTTCCACGCATCCATTCGTTCCAGGACCATGAGGTCGATGGGTATATGCCCGCTGATCCCAAAAATTGGACTACTGCAACAAGTTCGAAGCTGAGATAGTCACAATCAAAGAAACTGTTGACTGGTTGCTACTTACATAAAAACTCTGACAATCAAGTGGCGACTAAGGCCCTTAGTTCGTTGATAATGTGCTCGAAATTGGAGTTCCCTGTCGGCTGCATTCGAATTCTAAAAAATTAATTTGATTTGGCTTTCTAGTCTCCGGGACATTGCGGAAAATTTCTGAGTGGATGAGGTAGCTAAAGCGGAAACCCATGAGATGATATCAACTTGAAATGAGAGGATTGGGATCCCCTTTACCTTTTAGTCTGCTTCTGAAAAAGTGAGCTTTGCGTCAACTTAGTGACCGCTTGGCAAGTAAAACTAATTGGGAGGTCGCTAAAGACGCGTAGCCACGTGTGGAGCGGAAGAGCTCGAAGGAGCGTTTAAGGCTGCCAAACCGCAAGTTTACAATTTTGTGGGTACCTGTAGTGAACATTGTCCTCTAGGTGGAGACGTAAATCTGGAATCTACTCAACAGATTCTCCTCAGGTGTCCCGCTATTGAGGCGGTTATGACTTAGTTACCTTGGCCCCCAAATTTTTTATGCCTGCGAATATGGCAGGCAACCTGATAGCAATCACCTGATGCATTTCATCAGTAGTATGCTGCGGTTAACATAAGCGTGATTACTCATCGTTCAGTTTTTTCTTTTTCATGTCTCATCTTTTCTTTTCATCCTCAGCTTCTCTTTAGAACTTTTTCCTCTCTCATCCTTGCAAGGGTATCATAAGGAACGAAGTTGATATCTCGCTTTCTCCTATTATCCAACCTAACCTCATGGAATTATGTCCTTAAATTCAGAGCACATCATTCGAACTGCTAGAGACTTCATCTGTAGTTTTTAGATATGTTATGCTCCTTCTTATCTGTGAGTCAGCGTTTAAATTACAAGTGGATAGGTTTCGTTTATGGATTACTCGGTTAGGTGAAAAACAGAGAACGTTTGAGTCTGATTTGCCTATATACAGGGTTTGATTGAAAAGTTATGAGCCTTCCCGCGCGGAGCGTCTGCCAAGCAATCAACCGAATCTTCTGATGGGGGAAAATGATCGTTGGACATTCCTCTTCCACTAGAAGCCGGTTCCGGTTCGCTGGCAACAGCGGTGCAGTCAACATCGCTCCGCGCATGAAAGCTGTTTTAAAAGTGTGTTAGGATTTTGCAGTGGCGAAAATGCAGCTGATCATCTTTTTCGACTCTCGAGGCATCGTCCATAAGGAGTTTGTACCTCCAGGAAGCACTGTAAATGCGGCATTTTACAAATAAGTGCTCCTTCGGCTGAACAACCGCGTCGCCCGGGTTCGGCCCGACCTCATCAACAATTGGACCCTTCATCACGACAATGCGCCGGCGCACACCGCCTTCCTCAGCACCTCTGCATTGGCCAAGATGAGGGTTCCGCTGCTTCCCCATCCTCCTTACAGCCCAGACCTGTCCCCCTCGGACTTCTGCTTGTTCCCGCGCCTGAAAAGAAAGCTGAAGGGAAGGCAGTTCGACTACATCGAGGCGATCCAAAAAACTGTGACAGCCGAATTGAACGCGATACCGGCGGATGAGTTTAAAAAATGTTTCCTGCAGTGGAAGGACCGCTACCAGCGGTGTATTGACGCTCAAGGGTCCTCTTTTGAATATTAGTTGTATAAGCCAAAAGGTTTAATAAAACTGCTTAAAAAAATAAGGCTCATTACTTTTCAATCAAACCCTGTATGGACAATACCCTAACTCTTGTTTTCGCTCCTTCAAGCGCACAACAACTGTAAACTATGTACCTATGTATGTGTGTGGGATACGTCTTTCTAAGCTTCCACTTTACCCAACCAATGTGGGCGTCGTGGCTATGAAGCCCCATTCATGCACTCAATTGTTGAAAACGGGCGTGGGCTCATGCCATACTTAAAGTTGGATAATTTGTAAACTACGTTCGCTGCGACTCGCAACCGCCATTACCAACATTACCGACATAAGTTGACAGTTAAAGAATGGAAAATTGTGTTTGCGTCTCCTTAACGACGGTGACATTGAGCGCAGTTAAAAGTTAAAGAAAGTGAAGCCGACTGGTGGTGAGATCTAAAATGTGAATTTTATTCTACTGAAAGGCGAAATGAAGCGTGGCAGGAGTAATGGCACAACCAGCTCAGTGGCTACCCATTTCAATCAGCGGA